>PVJO010000293.1:0-116697 GCA_004026905.1 Hystrix cristata | reverse complement strand
TTGGCCTCGACTACGTGATCCTCCTGCCTCAGTCTCCCAGACTGCTGGGGTTACTGGCATGTGCCATCAGGCTGGGCTAAGAGGCACCGCATCTTACCCAACAGTGTGTTCCCTTGGCTTCAAACGGAACTTGAACACATTTAGCCTCCAGGACAGGGCTACCACTTGGACTCCTTCCTGTCCGCAGGCCCTGCCAGACTCAGAAGAGAGACTGAGTAGTTTTATCTCATTTTACAAATGGGGAAGCCCAGGCCAACCCATGGTTACTCGGGCACAAACTAAGGTAGAGGCCCGGGGAGAGGGAGGGCAGGAAGAAGGGCAGCCCCATCCCATGAGTGGCCAGGAGGGGAGGTGGCTGCCCTGTACTGCCCCCGCGCCTCGGGAGGACCCTGGACCTGGCGAAGAGAAGAGATACAGAGACAGAGAAGAGAGAGACCTAGAAAGAGACAGAGAGAAAGAAAGAGGAAAGAGACGGCGGCAGACGGAGCTTCCGTAGCACAGCCTGTGGCCTCACCCCTGGGAAGCCGGCCCTCCCAGGCACCCCCGCAGGTCCTGCGCAGCCGCCTGGGGACGGAAGCCTGATTCCACGCACGCACCCGGGGGCACCCGGACCCCACCACGACCGGCGGCAGGAGCGGAGGAACCGGAGCAGGAGCGCGCTTCCGCTGCAGTGCCGCTCGGCCAGGACGGCACAGCCTGGCGAGCGGCCGAAGGAGCGACAAGGCCCCCTTGGGAAGTAGGTGAAGTGGCCTTTCCTGAAGTCCTCTGATCCGCCACCAGGAAAGACAAAAGCAAGCTCTTTAAGGAAATGTATGAGTGCCTGCTAATTTTACAGAGTACTGGATTTTGAGACGATATCTTTGTCCACACCCCGTTACCTTCCCTCGGTCTTCCTCTCCTCCCTTTGTCCCCTTCCTCTATTTTTGGAGGAGTGGTTTGAGACATGGTCTCACGATGCAGGTGAACTCAAGGCGATCCTCCTGCCTCAGCCTCCCGGGTGCTGGGATTATAGGCATGTATCACCATCTCTTGTCAAATAATAGTCTACTTTCCTGCTTTCATGCCATCTTCATTTTTCTTAAGATTCCACGTATTAGAAAAACCCACGATGCTTATCTTTCTGAATGTGGTTTATTTTGCTTAAGGCAATAATTTCCAGCTTCAGCCACTTTTCTGAAACTGACATTCTTCCCTTCTTCGTGGCTGCATAGTGCCCCATGCGCACACATACCAGGTTTTGTTTATCATCCATCTTTGATGGGCACCTGGCTACTAGAAAGGGTGCCGGGGCAAAGGCAGGTGTCCAGGATGAGGAAGCAGTTGACGGTTCACCTCGCACGTACCCTGGCACACACACACAGGTGTACGCACACGCACGCAGGCACGCAGCGCACGCGCAGGCCCGCCCTCCCCTCAGCCCGACAGCCTCTGCTCTCTGCTCTCTGCTCCCAGCCGACGCTGCCACACCCTCGTCCTCTCATCCGTCCTGTCCTGCCTGGCTCCTCCCGAGGAACGAGGAACGAGGAGCGGTCTGCTGAGCCCTGCTGAGCCCGAGCCCCCTCACTGCACCAGGCTCGGCCTGCTCCCCCACCCTGCCTGCTTTACGTGGGATCCTCACAGGGCTCCCGCTCGCGTCCTGACTCCCTCCTGCCGCAAGTAAGGGAAACCGTCCAAGGAAAGAACTCACATGAGCCGGGCGTGGTGGCGCACACATGTGAGCCCAGAACTTGGGAGGCCGAGGCAGGAGGATCGCTGCAAGTTTGAGGCCTGCCTGGGCTACATAGCGAGACGCTATCTCAAAAATAAAAATAAATAAATAAATATTAAAACCCACATGGTCTTTCTTCTGCTGGAGACAACTGATTTCTATAAACTGCAGCAGATTTTATAAACTGTTCTTTGTCTGGAGAAGTCAATACAAAGAATTCCACTTGAACACCCGATGTGATGAGTAAGTGGAGAACTATTTTTCTATTGTGTCCCTAAAATAGATCGGCACAGGACGCCTGGTGTTGGGCCAGCCCCTTGGGTCTAACTCTACGAGGCCGAGCGTTTGCATCATTCCTTCTCCTAAGGTGCAGTAATTTCCAGAGACAGCGCTACTCATCAGAACAAAAACCTTGAGGAAATGTTCATGCTATTTTAAAATTGACAAATCAAGGACACAGAGTGCTTTTAAAAGCCACTGCCAAAAATATGGCGAGCGACATCCAGAGCAAGGACAGCGACCTGGCACATCTGTGTTCCTCCCGGCATCCGAGGAGGGTGGCACAGCGATGGATGAGCTGACACGGCGGTTCCTGGAAGCCACAGGGCAGCCAGTGACTTCAGACTCGGACGGGTGGGCAGCCAGATGGGGCAGAGGAAGCAGCCACGGCCAGTATCTGCCGTGCGGGCTCCCAGGGAGACGGCGACGTATAAACAGCCCAGGAGGCCCGGGCTGCGCCTGCGGGTTACAGACTCTGTCACTGGCCAGGAAAGACTCCCAGTGCCAAGAACACAGGAAATGTGATTAATTGGCAGAGACAAGAAAGAAAAAGTAAACACCAAGATTTCTTTTGCAGAACTGTGTGTGGTATCACACGCCTGTAATGCCAGCACTTGGGAGGCTGAGGCAGGAGGATTGCTGTGAGTTTAAGGCCAACCTGAGATACATAGTGAGACCGTGTCTCAAAACGTGAAACAAAAACCAAAAATTGCTTGTACAAATGGCACATATGCCACTCTGGGTCAGAATGAGCCCTAATGTCTCCTGTGGCTCCAACAAAGGAAGCAAGGGGTGGTGGCACACACCTGTAATCCCAGCATTCAGAGGCCAGAGGCTGAGGCAGGAGGATCACTGAGTTCACAGCCAGCCTGGATTACATAGTGAGTTCAAGGCCAGCCCGAACTCTAAAGTGAGACTCTGTCTTCAAAAAAAAAAAAAAAGCTTAATGAAAACGGTGGTGTCCCAGGAGTCCACAGGCTTTTTGGACGGCCACACTGGGTTGGGCAGGCATGAGCTGATTTCCTGCCTTAGAGATATTCTATAGGAGCCATTGACAGGTGAGACTCCAAGTGTCACAGGGCCTGGCACCTGTAATCCCAGCACTCGGGAGGCTGAGGCAGGAAGAGGGCTGCGAGTTCAAGGCCAGCCTGGGCTACATAGCAAGTTCAAGGCCAGTCTGAACTGCATAACAAGACCTTGTCTCAAAATAAATAAATACAAATAAATAATAAGTGAATGAATGAGTGACAAATAAAGGTGACTGTAAAGTGAGAACACACCTCGCCCACAAGCACATCACCAGAGAAGGATGCAGAGGGCCTGACTCTGAGGCAGTCAGTATACCCAGGGCCATCTACGGACCAGAAGAGTGGTATCTGAGGACTCCTGAAAACTGGCTTCTTCCCGGAAGTAGGCAGGGTGAGGTGTCAGGTCAGTGTTCAGAGGTTAGAGCTATCCAGACATCTCTGTCCAGTCCCGGAGGTAGCGAGTCCCCTGTCTCCGGACAGCAACAACTCCGGGGAGCAGACTCACTATGCACATTCAGCCACAACACTCCTCAATCAGCCCACCACTCGATCCCCAGGGAGGGGACAGGACAAGTGTGACATGTCTGTCCCTGCCCTCCTCTTGCAGCAGATCATCACAGAAGACCTGAAGTGTCAGAAGACAAAGAGACCTGAAGTTCCCAGGAAGAACGGAGAAAGAGGGAAAGAAGAGCCACGAGGACGGAAGAAGGAGTGTGAGGGTTGAGTTTAGCTGTGTCCCCTTGACTGGCTTATGAGACGCCCAGGGACTAGTGGAGCCGGTCTCTGGGGTGTCCGGGTGGACACAGAGCTGTGGCCTTGGGCTCTACATCTGGGCCCTGACCTGCCTCTCTGGGGCCGTCCCTTGCTCTGCTTCCTGGCCGCCAGGAGGGAGCCAGCCACAGACTGACTCCTCTGAGGCCGCAGCCGAATTAAACCCGCCCTCCCTTAAATTGTGGGTGTCAAATATCGGGCCTCAGCCATGGGAAAGCTGACCGGTACAGGGAGGAAAGGAGCTGGGGACACAGAAGCTTCTTCCCGAGTGGAACTGTGGGGAGTCGGACGTGGTGCTGGATAGGAGCTTCTGGCCCCCGCAGTCACCTCTGGCGGACGAGGCCGCGTCTCGGGCGGGACAGGTCGCAGGCTGGAGGGACGGAGGGGAAGGAGGGTGGTGCTCTGGGCCTCGCCAGCCAGGGTCACGGCCGCCCACTAGGTCGCAGTCCACCGAGACGCCACCCACCCGGGAAAGTCACAGGGGACGGAGGACGGCCTCTGTCTCCTGCCCAGAGCCCCACCGCAGGGGACGCTCCCCGCCTGTGACGCCCGCCGGGCCAGGACCAGGGTCCCTGCCCGGCTCCCTGCAGGCGCGGTGCGCGGCCGGGGTGCGCCGGGCCCTTTCCGGGCGCGGGGCCGGACGCGCGTGGGCGCAGCGGCCCGGAGCGGGGACCCCGGCCGCTCGCGCCCCGCCCCGGCCCCGTGACGCCATGACGCCGCGCGGGGAGGGACGCCGGCCGGAGGCGCCGGGCGGCCGGAGCGGGGACGCGGGGAGATGGGCTCGCGGGGCGCGGGGCGCAGGCGGCTCCCGCAGCGCGAGCGGCTGACGGCGGAGGACGAGGCGCTGAGCCGGGTGGCGCGCGAGGTGAGCGGCGCGGGCGCGTCCCCCGCGGGGTCTGCGGCGAGGGCCGGGCCACTTGGCGCCGCTCGCCGGGGAGGGACCGGGCCGAGGCGGCCCGGCACCCCGCAGGCCGCCCGCGAGTCTCCGGGCTCGGTAAGGGGCGGGGCCGGCGGCAGACAGGCGACCCGAGAGATGAGCGGCAGATTGGGAGCGGCGGGCCGATGGGTGGGGCCCGGGGCGGCCGGAGGGCTTGATCTGCCCTGCTCCCTTTCCGCGCACTCGGGTTTCCTGCGTGCGGCGCGCGGTAGGGAGTCACCCCACATACACATCCTTGCTCCCGCGCGGAAAAACTTCTAGCAGTCTAGCACTGTGTGTCTGATTCCATCCGTCAGCTATTCATTGGGGTCCACGCTGTAACTGGTTCTTAGACGTCTGCAGTTGTAAATGTCTGATTTTGCTTTTATGGACATGCGGCAATCAGTATGTGTTGGGCACTGAGTGAATAAAGACATATTTTATTCACCAAGAGAATATTTTTATGTGCATGAGATGGAAAAGCCCTTCCTAGCAAACTCCTATTCATCCCTCAAAATCCAAGAGATGATCTGTGCTCTGGAACACCCGCTTGTGCTTAACTCTCCCACGTCGCCCCAGGCGCAAGCCTCCGGGCCTCCACTCGGCCCCCTTCCTCTCGCTCTGCACCTGGAGTAGCTGTCAGGGTGCCGCATCGTCATGTGTTCACCTGAGGAAGGTCATCCTAGGGAGCCAGCGCCTAACTTTTGTATCCCAGGACCTCATCGCAGAGCCAGGCCCGTAGTGGGTGATCACCAGTGTCTGTCGCGGGAGTTAATAAATAGAACTGCGGGCCTTGGGCTAAATATAGACCTTCGCTAAACCTGGTAGCTTGAACCCAGTCGACGTCCCCCTCCCGCCTGCATGAAGACGGTCATGTCTGTGTGTATTTGACAACAGCACTGGACCAGTGTCCCCTGGGAGGGCAGGAGGAGACCAAGGAACTAGGGGCCTCGTCTCACCGTCAGGGGTGAGGGGACAGAGGAATGAGATGGATGAGCGTCCCCAGAGTCTGCTTCTTATCTGCCAGCTTTGTAAAAATAGACTGAAGGAAGGCAGGGGACTCTCGGGGCTGACAGCCCAGGCGGGCCCCCGCCCAGCAAGGCGCAGCTGTGGTGACAAAGATAGACTGGGAGTCAGACCTGGCGCTGCCTTGCTGGAAAGCGGCTGTCCCAGCCTCTCTAGGCCCATTTCCTCAGCTCCAGGGTGCAGAGCTCCCAGGTTTAGAGGAGGTGTGAGCCGAGCGGAGCGGTCCCACGCCTGTCCCTCCCGCAGACACCAGCCATAGACACGGCGCGGACACATGGAGCGGCACTCGCTGCTTCTCCCGCGTGTGGCTCTGAGAATCAAACTTTATTTGCCAGCTGACAGTTCAAAGGGCAAATGTCTGTTTGCTGAATTCTTGAGTTCTTCTAAAAATGGACCAAAGAGTTAGACGTTCAGAGCTCTCGCACGGAGTCCACAGAGCCACGTGGCGGCGTCGGAAGTCCCGAGGGAGACGGATCCAAAGGGAGTCAGGGCAGTAGACCGAGCAGGCAGGGATCAGGTTTGGAAAGGGTGCAGGCAGCCCTGAAGGCTTGAAGGAAACGAGGGAGAATTGCAGCCTGCAGGTGGGATCAGAGGGGCTCCCTGGAGGAGGCAGCATTGGAGGCCTTGAAGGACACCTCTGTCAGCACAGTGCTTTAGCTACAAGACAGAGACCCTCACCCCCAGGCACAAACCCAGGGCAGAAGAACCCCCGCGTGTCATCAGGCAGAACCCGGCCTCTTCTCCCTGCAGCTGGCTGTGCCGGGCAACCTCTTCCCGGGCTCCATGGAGGTTGAGCAGCATCGCGTTGCTGGGCTGCCCCTTGTCCACCACGCCATCCTTCTGGTGGCACCGTGCAGGGCGCTAGAGGTCTCTCCCTGAGAAACCTCTGTGCACCCTGCGTGCTCCTGTGCCACCTTCGTGCCTGGGGCTGTGACCCTGGGGATGGGGACCGGTTGCCCTCCTGGAGCCCTCGGGCAGCCCTGAGTGCCCTGGGAGAGGGCAGGGCAGCTACGGAACACAGAGCACACAGGGCCAGGGCAGTGCTAGGCCAGGGACCCATCCCGCTGGGGCTGGGGTCGGAGCTGAGCCCTCCGGGAAGGAGCAGGGCCTCCTGCTGACACCTTCCAAGCCTCCATGCCTCGACTTCCCAGCTACACAACAGTTCCACAGAGCGGCTGGATACATGGCGAGCTGGGGTTTTAATCCTGTGGGTGCAGCGAGGCACCGTGCTGCACACTGTAGTCCCAGCATTCGGGAAGCTGAGGCAGGAGGATCACTATGAATTCAAGGCCAGCCTGGGCTACACAGGGAGATCTTGTTTCAAAAAACAAAAATGAATAAATAATAAACAAATCCCACGAATGCATTAGCTTGCCAGTGGCTTCCCCCCCTCCCACATTTGATATCCCCCTAGTGACTCTGGACACGTCCTCAGTTCCCAGTCAGCACTGTGCTGCCAAGTCCAGGAAGGTGGTCCCCAGGCAGCTGTGTGGTGACCACCTGGGGACATCTCTGGACATTTGCACCGTCACTCCCTCTGTGGTCCCAAGTCCCCTTCGCTGGCTGTGAGTAAGGAGTGACAGGTGCTTAGGCTGTCCAGGGCAGCAGCTGTAATTCCAGTAGCCCAGGAAGCTGAGGCAGGAGGATCGAAATTCCTGGGCTGCACACAAAACCTAACAAAACCCTGTTTCAAAAATACAAAGGCCTGGGGAGGTAGCTTAGTGCGAAGGCCCCGTATTCAGCCCCCAGTGCTGTAAAACAAACAAACACTGGCCGCTGACTGCATAGCATGGTCTGGCATCATCAGCTGTTTGCAGTCGGGGCAGCAGCCTATCCCCTCTGTCTGTGGGGTGGGGACACATGAGCAAGTTCATGTCCGACACGAAGAGCCGCCCCACCTCAGGGTCTAACACGCCATGCAGTGACTGCGGCCCTTCCTTCGCCCACCCCCGGGACAGACAGACATCTTGGCGGATCGTCTGTGAGGACAGGGGTGTGACGGGGCAGCATCCCTGCAGCTGTGACCTTGGACTTCTTAAGTGAGTCCCAAAAGATGCTTCCGGTTGGAGAGGGAATCAGAACACAGCTGTGGAGAGTCCTGCCAGTCGCTGGTGCCCAAGGCCCCACCCTGGAACTATTTCTATCCGAGCCAGCTGCCCCACCCCCTGGGCGAGCCTTTAAGCGCTCCTTGCCATCTGCTTAGGGTTGGGCGCTTTCTGTTGTTTCGTTTTTTTGAGACAGGGTCTCACTATGTAGCCCAGGCTGGCCTGGAACTCACAGCGATCCTCCTGCCTCAGCCTCCCGAGTACTGGAATAATAAGTGTGCCCCATTGTTATGGTTTGTGTCTAGATGTCCCCCCAAAGCCTCATGTGGTAAGAGGTAGCTGGATCTAGAGTGTGTGATTACTAAATTAGTCCACTGATTGGTTTGACATGGTTCTGCTGGAATCAAGGATATGATGCTAGGAGTAAGAGTATTAGGGTTAAGGGTGGGAATGCCACCCACCCTAAAGCCAGGTAGCCTGGACAAGACATAAAATGCAGGAAGAAGCTGGTTAGCCCTTTTGCTTGCTTGCTTATCCCCTTGCTTACCTTTGCTGCCTTCTGCCTGTCTGCCATGCCACCCTGCCTTGGACCCAGCTGACTGTAGACCGAAACCTCTACAAACCGTGAGCTAAATAAACCTTTCTTCCCCTAACTTTGGGTGTCGGATATTTTGTCCCAGCAACGAGAGAAAAGTAACCAAGACACCCATCATGCCTGGCTTTAGGGTTGGGAGTTGTACATGGAGTACTGAAGAGGCTGATGGAGGTCAGGGGACCTGGCCATCACCCATGAGCCATGTCCATGTGTCCACCCTCATCACTGTGTTGAATCCCATCAGACAGAGAAACCAGGCCCAGAGATGCTGAGGGACTCACCTGAGTCCAGCCAGCTTCTCCCCATCCCTGGAACATTGTCCCACAGTGACCTATGCTCCTCAGGAGTGACATTCAAAGAGAGCCTCGTGTCCCCTGCCTTGTGGCCTCTCATCTTCTCTGTCCTTTCTTCCAGCTTTGAGACACTAATTTTATTTCATCAGATGATGCATGTTTTCACCCCTCCCCATTCTCCGGCTGACCTCTGTACACACCTGGGGTCCTCCTAGGTGTTCTGGGCACCACCACCTCTCGACAGGGATGTTCCAGTGGCTCCTGGCATTGGCCAGTAAACACCAAATCCTTAAAGGGCCTACAAGGCCCTAAATGAGCAGCTACTTTCTCCATCCTCATAAGTAATATGTATGTGCGCAACTTTCAGATTTACCAATTTTAGATGTCACCTGCGGGCTTGCGGGGTTGAGGGTGAGACTTGTATTTGTGAGCCCAGGTCCTCTTTTTCCCACTTTTTCTCTTCTTCATCCACACCATAGTCACAGTGTCCTTTGGATTAAATAACATGTTCCATGGCAGAGGATGGGCTGGAGAGCCTGAGTATTGCAGTCAGATTTCCAGGACCTAACCACTTCCTGCCTCCATCTCCACCCCCATAAGTCTGATGGGGAATAGTGACTGCCATGTAGTAAATGCTTAGGAAATACCAGTGATGTTGAAGATGTTGCAGACCATGTAAATCGTGTTGATTGCAGTGCCAAGTGTACTATAACCTCGCTTCCCTTACACAACTTTCTGCTTTTCCTGGAGTTAATTCTTTCATTTTCTTCTCATCTGTCTACATATATATCATTTTTAATTCTTCACAAACTTTTTAGCAGAATCCTTCATAATACTATTTTCTGTGTCATCAAATATGATTATCTATCTATTTCATGTATTTACCCCCTGGAAACCTACACCCTAGAGACCCCTGGTCTGAGTACTCTTGGGTTTTGCCAGAGCCATTCCATTTACCACCATCCTGAGAGTTCCTTTTGTCCCTGTTTTTGGTTAGACTCCTTTTTCCCAGATTGTGTATTGTCATTTTTCTTGAATTGCTATCTCATTTTCCTGGAACACATCCTTCAATAGCTTTCTCAACAAGAATCCCTTTTCTAAGTATTTGCATGTTCGAAAATGTCTTTATTCTACCCTCATACTCTATTGTTAGTCTGGCTGCATGTAGAGTTTTGGGTTAAAAATAATTTTCCAAAGACCAGTGAAAATTTCTGTGTGCTCTTTGAAGTGGTTTCTAGCATGTGTTGTTACTTGATGTGAGCGATGTGCAGAAAATGAAAGTCGCCTATGGACCTTTGTGTGAGAAAGGCTGTGATTTGCTGGCATTTGCTTCAAGAAACCCTGCAGGAACCCACAGCAGGAGCTGTGTGGGAAGGAGGCAGAAGTGAGATTGTCCAGTGTGACTTTTCATTCTCTTCTGATGCCCGGGCCTCAAAACTGTATTACCTATTCATAACATAAAAAAGTAAAATTAAAAACAATTTTCTGCTCCAACATTTCATATTTCATTCTAGCTTCCAGGACTGAGAATTCTGAAGCCCTGAACAGCTTCAGTCTCTTGCATGACGATTGCCTTTACTCTTCATTTAGAGCTCTGCCTTCCACGCTCTGGTCTCCCCCTTTTGTGGAACAGTTTCTGGCTTCCTTTGATCTGGACACTTGGGCCTAAAATTCCGGAGATGTCCTTGAATTTTTCCCCATCTCCACCACGTTCTCTGTTGTCTGTTTCAGGCCCTCTTGTTGTTCAGGTTGAACTTACATTTTTGCTTCTATTTTCAAATATTTTGTCTTTTGGTTAGACTTTGTGGGAGATTATGCAACTTAATCTTTCCCTCGCTCTACTCAGTTTACCTGTTCTGAAATAATTTCTAGGCTTTTGGGTGGTGGTTCTTCATTGCTTTTGTATAGCATCCTTTCTCACTTCACTTTGTCTTCCTGCTCTGAGGGGATTCACTTTGGTGTTTTGGATTTTTCTGGCATTTTCCTTTCTTTTTCTTTCTTTCTTTCTTTGTTTTTTTAGTTTGTTTATTTTTGAGTCCAGGTCTTGCTGTGTAGCCCAGGCTGGTCTCAAACTCATGGCAACACTGCCTCGGAGTCCCAAGTGCTGAGATTACAGGCATGCTGGGGGTCTTGCACATGGCAAGCAAGTGCTTTTGCACTGAGCTATGCCCTCAGCCCTTTCGTTGTTGTTTTCCTTTGAGACAGGGTTTCACTAAATTCCCCAGGCTGGCTTTGAACTTACAGTCTTCCTGCCTCAGCCTCCAGAGTATCTGGGGTTACTAGCATGTGCCGCTGTGCCCCACTGAAAGTTGGAGATTAATCAGACTTATTCCAGGTCAGGGCAGCTGACCGCTAGTGTCCAAGCCACACAAACCAGGGAACTAGTCTTCTGGCACCCTTTACTGAGAGCGTAATCAAACACCAAGTCGGGCGAGCAGCAGAGAGCTATAAAAAAGTAAGATTTCAGAGCTTCGGGCATCAAGAACAATAATTCACAGATTTGCTTGGCAAATTTCCTGAATCCCGAGTTATACTTTCCACAAAGCAAATGCCTGAAGAGCTGCTGGGTGGACAGAACATGATATGGTCTTGGCAGGGGTGAACTCCGGGGTCGGGGTGAGAGCCAGCACTCGGTGCCACCGCTGGTGTCCTCTGTCATGGAGTCTCCACCCACTTCGTGGCATGAGAAATGACACAGCGGCCATGATCCCGCTCAAACATAACCACTCCAGGAGACTGAAAGTTGTCGCAACGCTTTAACTGCCACCATTATCCATTCTGCCACCCTCAGCCTTGACAGTGTTCATTTCTGTTTTCCACCTTCCTTTAGGTCACCCCTTAGGCGTCTGGCAGCCGTGGGCTCTGGGTTGACATCCCCAAGACAGGATTTCCATAGGGACTGAAGCACTAGTGTGACTTCACCCTGGGTGCCCTCAGAGAGGCCCCTGGCACAGGTGTCCCTCTCGCAGGGGACCTGGACTGTGGTGCTGCCTCCCACAGTGATGCAGACGCCTTGTAACTCTCCAGGGCATTAGGGGAGCCACTGGCTCTCTGTCTCAACTACATAGTCAATTGTATTTCATGTGAACTAATTTAAATTTTAAAAATACATATGGCTAGCAGCTACCATAATGGGCATGCAGCTCCAGAGCAGTAATTATTCTTGTGGAAATAGGCCATCACAGAGGAGTGTTCCAGGATTTGGAACGTCTGTGGAGTACCACGGGACTGTGTGTCACTCATGATCAGGTGTGCAAGTAGATTGGCTGATCTGCTGCAGGCTGGTCCCCAGTGGGGGGGAAATGTGCAGCCTGGAGCAAAGAGCATTGTCTTGGTCCCTTTCCTGTAGCTGGGACACAGTTTCTGACACCTGGAGGAGAGCTTTAATCTGACTCACAGTTTCGGAGGGCTCAGTCCGTGGTCAGCTGGCTCCAGGACAGGAACATCATGGCAGAAGGGTATGGCAGAAGAAGGCTTCTCACTGCATGGTAGCCAGGAAGCAGACAGAGAGGGGAGAACTGGGGATAAGAATGTGCCCTTCCAGGACATGGCCTGGTGACTACCTCCATCCAGGTCGCTCCTCCCAGTAGCACAGTCAGTCGTGAACTCATCGATGGATGAATCTACAGATGGCACCCCGTGATCCAAGCACCTCCTGAACTCGTGAAGCTCAGGGGGAGCACTTTAGATCTAAACCACCACAAGTGTGGTCAGCCTTTGTTGGCTGTGTGGCCCCAGTTGGGTGTCCCCCCAAGTCTGCCCCCTTCATCTGTGCCCTGAGTGGCTGTGGAAATGAGTAGGGCTGGCACCTTCCAGGGACCAATGAAGCGGTGCTGGCCGTGTCCCCCCTGCGGGCTGCTCAGGTGGGTCTCTCACAGGAGGCCCCAGTGCTTTGCAGTCACAGGCTGGGGCAGGACTGCTCCTAGGTGAAGAGCTGGGCTGGGGCAGGAGAGGGGAAGGGTGGGGAAAAATCAGGGAACTCAGTTTCCCACCGTGAGAAGGACGCAGATGGCGCTTGGAACTGGTGACACAAACTCGGAATGAAAGGGCTGACGGTGCTGGAGTCCCTGGAAGGCTTGACCGTGGGGACCATTCTGTTCAGTGTCGTCAGGAGTAGGAGCCGTCGGACTCTCCTGAGGCCGTGTTCTCAGGGCTGGGCCTGGGGCCCAGGTGTCAAGCTGGCTTCCTGGACAGAAGCGGCCACCACAGTCCCAGCTCCACCTGCGCTGTGTCTCTTGGGGTTCTCTGCCCTCTCAGAAGCTGCTGAGTTACCCGCCTATTTTTAACGCACACCCCGAGCCGGCCCAGTAATCACCACAGGAACTGAGGTGAGGTGATAGCCACATGGTCCTCCAGTTCTTCCTATCGGTTTCTGAATTCTTTCTCTTACGCTTCTTTTTTTTCTAAGACAGAGTCTCACTATGCAGTTCAGGCTGACCTCGAGTTCACTGTGTAACTCCGGCTGGCGTCAGACTCACAGCTGTCCTCCTGCCTCGGCCTTCCAAGTGTTGGGATTACAGTTGCGTGCCACCATTCGCCATATAGTCTGGTCACACCACATACCATTACTGTGACCTACAGGCTGGCTGGGATGTCTAGCAGCGGCTGCCCTCCTCACAGCCCTGTGTCCTGCACGGAGCCTGGCTGTGGCCCCGGCCCTCTGGGTGAGCAGGGACGCAGAGTTCCTGGGTTAGCGGTGCAGGAGGGGATGAAGGAGTGGCCCGCATGTCTGTTGTGCCCATGCAGATAAAGAGTCGCTGGAAACCTGTCGCCCGCGGGGTCGGCTGGCCACATGTGGGTCTTCTGGAGCAGACACCTTGAGGCCACCTCGCCCTGGTGGGACAGCTCGCAACCTTAGGCCCTCTCGTGTAACCGGATATCAAGGGCATAACCACAGCATGGAACCAGGCCCTTTCCATTTGCACTCACACTGTCCCCTTCCCAGCGGCTCACCGTCCTGCCCTCCTCCAGGCTCCCGCGTGGGCATCTCTGCGATGTGCGCTCCTGGAAAGAATCTTTCCAGCCATCCCCGCCATGGGACTTTGACCTCACTGGGCTCCTTGCACAGTGCCAGCGCGGCAAGGTCGTGCCCTATACAGGCGTCTGCTGTGCCCAGCTAAACTCACTAGGACGGTTGGAGAACGCTGTCCTGTGTGGCCACCTGGGCCTTCAGGTGATAAGCAGCCCTGCCAGCTGTGGTGAGCAGCTGGCCATGTGAGACCTCACCTCGCACGCCTCACACAGGTGTCCTTGTCCCAAAGCCCTGCAAGGGGAGGAGGAAGGTGAGGGTGCGGGGACTTCAGATGCAAATGAAGAGTTTGCGAAGAAAATGTTGGAGGCGAATCTTAAGAAACAAAAAAGCTTGGCCAAACCGATGTTTTTATTTTATTTTATTTTTTAGACAGGGCCCCTCTGTGTAGCCCAGGCAGGCCTCAGACTCATCATGTGACCCTGAGGACACAAGTGCACAGAACCGGCCAGCCGCGCTGAAGCAAGCGGATGCTTCTCAGGGGAAAGTGTACAGGCGGCCCAGAAATCCGCGAGAAAATGCTCAGCATCTCTGCCATGCAGGAAATACAGATTAGAATACCACTGAGTTTCCATCTCACCCCAGAAGGAATGGCCATCAAGAAAGCAAATAAAGCCAGGCATGGTGGTGCACGCCTATAATCCCAGCACTTTGGAGGCTGAGGCAGGAGGATCAGCAGGAGTTCAAGGCCAGCCCGGGCTACATAGTGAGGTTCCCCCCGCTCCCGGTGCAGGGAGAACTCAGGGCCTTGTGCTTGCAAAGCAAGCACTGTAACCACTGAGCTAACTCCCCAGCCCCACATAGTGAGTTTAAAGCTGGTCTGAACTACACAGCAAGACCCTGTCTCAAAAAATAAACAAAAACAAACAAAACAAAACAAAACAAATCAAATAACAGCAAATGCTGGCAAGGCTGCAAGAAAAAAGGACCCTTCTACAGTCTTGGTGGGAATGGAAACTAGCACAGTCACTGTGAAAATTAGTGTGGAGAGTCCTCTAAAAACTAAAACCAGAAATTCCATTTGACCCAGCTAGTCCCCTTCTAGGTATCTCCCCAAGGAGTTAAAGACATTATACCACAGTGATCCATGCACATCTATGTTTGTAACAGCACAACTCGTAATCGCCAAATCTTGGAAGCAGCCTGTGTGTCCATCCACTAATGAAGGGATAAAGAAAATACAGGGTTTACACACAGTAGAGTACTACTCTGCCACAGAGAAGAATAAGCTTGACTCATTTGGCGGAGAAGGGATGTACCTTGAGACCATAATGTTAAGTGAAATAAGTCAGACGCACAAGCGTAAATATCACATGGTTTCTCTTATATGAGAAATACGAAGTATAAATAACAGAATAAAAGAAAGATAATGGGAGCAGGGAGAGACGTCTTTTGCAAAAGGGGAGAGGATAGAGAGATGGGGGGGAGGTGGGTTGGGGAAGGGGATGGAGAAAGAATGAAGGCATGTGATGTCCCTGTACAAACTCCCCATGATGAACAGAATCGTTGTGTGCTGCAGGTGTGGACAGTTGAAGATAGAGATTAGAAACAGGGACTTCCTCGAGAGACTCTGGATGAGCCCCGAGCAGGAAGTTAGGGGGGTTGCTGCCACGTGTGGGAGGCCCGAGAAGGTGGCCAGGGGAGGAGGGAGTAGCAAGTGCAAAGGCCCCAGTACGACGACACGGGTGTTGCGGGCCGAGTCCCGGCAGGGAGGCTGTGGTGACCCCAGGAGAGAGTGGGAGGGAGGAGGGCAGCAAGATGCACGCAGCAGCCCCGGTGGGATCGTTGGGTGGCTCTGAGCCCTGAGTTCCTCCTCCTGGGCAGCTCCGATGGAGGCCCGGCCACTCGGCCTGTGTGTGGAGAGGCTTTGTCACAGTGACATGGGCATCTCAGGGGAGCCGGGCCTTGCCGAGTGACCGAGTGGGTGTGAGGCTTCACCTAAACCAGCCTAGGAGGCTCGGTGGGGCTGGCTTTGGGGAAACCGAGTCACTTCTCTTGGCAGGCCGCTGTCTGTCCCCTCGGCCCTTCAGAATGCTTTCTTGGTTGCTGCCGGGTGTGGGTTTCTGGCCAGGGGGCTCAGGGGCTGATTCATAGTTCCCAAAGTGTACAGTAAAGGGGCTGGGGATTTAGCTCAGTGATTAGAGTGCTTGCCTTGCAAGCACAAGGGCCTGAGTTCGATCCCTGGCACCACAAAAAAACAAAAAACAAACAAACAAACCAAAGTGTACAGTAAAGCTAACTTACACACCGGAACTCACGCCGATCCTCCTGCCTCAGCTTCCCGAGTGCTGGGATGACGAGAGTGCACCACCACGCCTGACTTCAGAGAGTCATTGTGCACAGCAGACAATGTGGAACAGATTTTGTATAAAACGGGCATCCCTGGGGTGAAGAGATGTCCTGAATTAAACTGCGGCAAGGGTTGCACCGCCCTGGAAATTTACTGTGAAACTCCTTGAATCCGACAGTGATTCACCTGCAGTGAACGAATTCTGTGGCGTGCAAGTTATACCTCAACAAAGCTGCTCACACTCACACACACTCCTGCTGCCCCTTCAGGCACGTTCGTCCCTCCTCAGAGCCCCCACTGCCACTGTCCCCACCACCACGAAGGAGGGAGGGAGCTCGCGCTGGAGCGTGGTCACGGGGGCAGCGGTGGCTTCTCCATCTCTGCCCAGTTTTAGAACTGACAGCTCGGAGTGTGGGTGAGGTGACGTTGTCCGTCTGCGGTGTGGCCTCCTGAGTCTGCCCCATCACAAGCTCCCCAGCCCTGCCGCTGTGTCCGCTGTTGGGCAGCCCTGGACAGTGGCGTCTCTGGGACCACCCGCGGCTGGTCCACCCGCTCAGGGCTGCCCGCAGCTGGCGTTTCCCTGGCTGATTCTGGTCCAAAGCAGGAGCCGCTGGGACCAAGTCGGCAGAGGGGGCCCGCGGTGTGGACACCATGTCCTGACATAGCTCTGAGCAGCGGGGGCTGCGGGGCCGGCTTGGCCTCATTCCACTCGCCCGTGTCACCGGCCTCGCTGCCAAGCCTTGGTGGCCGTGATTCTGGGCGCGTGGCGGGCCGGCCCTGGCGCAGCTGGCCAGGCGGGCACGGTGTCTGGTGCCAGCGCCAGGCTCTGTGAAAGCCGGAGGTTAGACAGCTTCCCGGGCCGATCAGCAGGGACAGTTGCTCAGGGCTTTCTTGGTCTGATGACGCGAGTGAAACAGCCGGATAACTGGGCGCTGACGGGGTCTCCGGGTTTATCTGTTCCTGCCTCGGATCCTCACAAATGAGCTTTAGAAGGGCCGCTTGCCCAGCTGCTCAGCACAGCTCCCTGCAGCGTCCCGGAGCTGGGGCGGCCTGCGGGCTGTGGGGCAGGAGCCTCCGCCTCCTGCCTCTGACTCGGCCTGAATAATGGGCTGCTGTGTTTTCCGTGCGATTCTGGTGTGTTTAGGTATTTAGTTGGTTGTCGGTGCTCAGGAGTAGCTGTTTTTGAATGCTGAGGGCGTCTGGCATGTGCCAAGCGTTAGGAAGTGTTAGTTGTGCATTTGCAATATGAGTCACACTTGGACAGCAGCCCCTGGTGGCCTTGGGACCCGCCCTGTGAGTCCGGAGATTTGGCTTCCTGGTGTGGGTGCGGCCTGGCATCTCGGGCCTGGAAAACCCGTTCCGATGCCCAGTGTTCTCAGGGACAGCCGCTCTGGCCCAGAGCGACCAGCGTCTGTCATCACTTGCAGTGAACAGCAGGACAAGTCTCCTTCTCCTCCTCATGGAGAAGGATTTTAGATTTAAAAAGCTGGCACCTGTGGTTTTCCTAAGAAATGGAATTCGGGTGACCTCGGGATGACTCTGAAGTCTCACACTGCTGAGAGCTACATGACATCCGGTTGATTCCCAAGTCGGCTGCAAATCTGTCATCTGGGAAGGACTTAGAAAGCACCAGCTCCATATAGATCCGGACAGCTGATCCGCTTGCTCCTGCAACTGGACAGAGCAAGACATCTTTCATGCCCTAAAATGACGTAACAGCCAGGCGGGGTGATGCACACCTGTAATCCCAGCACTCGGGAGGCTGAGGCTGGAGGATCGCCGTGAGTTCGAGGCCGACCAGAACTATAGAGTGAGACCACGTCTCAAAAAATAAATAAAAAATAAATAAATAAATACCTCCGGAGGTCTGTAAGTCAACTGTTATTTTCTGAGCACCCATTTAGGCAAGGGTTTGGCTAAATTTCTGGTAATGTTTTCTTTTTATTTTTTGAGACAGGGTCTCGTCACTCTGCAGTTCAGGCTGACCTTGAGCTCACTATGTAGCCCAGGCTGGCCTTGAACTTGCGGCAATCCTCCTGCCTCTGCCCCCCGAGTAATGGGATTGCAAGGGTTTGGCTAAATTTCTAAAGCAGTGGCCCTGAACGGTGGGCCTGAAATCTCTGAGGACAAGAGCCAAGGACGGCTGTGTACACACCAAGCACTAAGCACTAGGTCCCGAGCACCAGGCACCCACCACGGTCTAGCACAGAGCGGCAGGTCTTGTCTTGCGGAATACCCACCCACAGGGACTTGCCTTGATTATCTATGTGGAATTGACATGTGTACTGACCACCACAATGAAAGTTCCTTGTACACAACAAATAAAGCAGAAATTGACCCGAAATTCCATGAATAACACCTAGAACAGGGACAGTTATTGCTCCCTTTCTTGAGCTGGCTATTTATAGTGAAACCTATTTTCTCTGAATTACGACGCACGGGTTAGCGTTAAACACAGGGACTGGTTTCATGAAAATGATTAGAATTTCTGTGAGTTCAAGGCCAGCCTGGACCCAGCTATTTTTTTATTTTCTATTTTGAGACAGGATCTCACTAAGTCACCAAGTTGCCCGGCCTGGGTCCAAACTTGAGATCCTCCCACTTCAGCCTCCCTGGCTGCTGGCATTACAGGCCTGCCCAGCTGCGCCCAGCAACAGGCTGTTTCTTATGCAGTGTCAGGCGCACCCACAGTTTTGGCCATCACCCCTGAAGTTCTCCATGGTACACCCTGGCCCCCCTTTGGATCACCCTGGCTCCCCTTTGGATCACCCGTCTTTCTCATCACAGGACCGAGGACACGGTGGCTCACCCTGGGGGGTCATCCATTCTTACTCATCTGCAGTTCTTTTCTAGATTGGCACAGCTGTTTTAATGCAGCGCCTTGGACCTCTGGGCCACGCTGCCCCCCACAGGCCGGGCTGTGGCACAGCTGGCTTGGGGGGCTGGTCTCTATTTTCTTGTTGATTCGTAGATTACAGCATCCACCCTCTCTGCCTAGAGGGTCAGCCTGGGCCCTCCTGCAGGAGACCAGGACTCTCCCTCCAGGTCCTGGGATGAACACCAGCCAGGGGTGGAGTCACCAGCATCCCCGGACACGTGATGGGGTGGTGGATGGAGAAAAGGAGAAGGCAGTGCCTACTCTAGGGGTGTCTGTCAGCGGGCTTCTGCAGGAGGGAAGAATGTGAAACGTACAAAATAAAGCCCTGAGCTTTCCTTATGACCTAGAGAAGGGTGCGAAGGCAGTGTCCCTGGAATGGAGGCCACCCGGCTCGGGAAATGTCGGTCTTTGGCGTATCTGTTGGCCGTGGCCTTGGGCGGGTCACTCATCAAGGCTGGGAGGAGCCAGGCGTGGTGGCGCATGCCTGTAATCCCAGCGCTCGGGAGGCTGAAGCAGGAGGATCACTACGAGTTCAAGGTCAGCCTGGGCTGCAGAGTGAGGCTGTCTCCAAAAAAAAGAAGAAAAAAACTCTCTTAGCTTGAGGTCCAAGCATGAGATCCGAGTCTGAGCCACCTTTGCTTCTGAACGTTGCTGTGGGTCAGCCCCAGAACACTGACTTCCGGGGTCTGTAACAGATAACTGCGGCGTTTCGGATCTTCACAGAGGCGAGAGTGCTACGGGGCGAGGCTGGCACTTGGGTAGAGGGAGACACGGACGTACACTTGTGGACTATTCGTTCACTGCGTGAAACAGTCAAGCAGCGGCCTCATCTCTCTAGGAGCTAACCCTGTGACACGGACGGTGTAGTTTTTAGCTAAGCCCCTCAGCTGAGGTCTGGGCCGCCTTCTAGGACCGACGCGGTTGGGTTTTTATAAACTGCGTCCCTGAAAACTCGAAGCCACCACCGGAGGGCGCCGCTGACCGTCCTGTCTCTGGTCCGCGGCTGCCCGGACAAGGGTGATGGCCCGCGGGACGGGAACCCACAGAGGTTTACAAGAGGGGCCTCGGTGTCCCCTCGCCGCCTCCCCAACGTGACTTCTCCCACCCCAGAAGGTACAGATCGAGCTCCTGCCTGTGTCCCAGGGCTGCGGCAGGGGCACGTTTCTAGTTCATGCCATACGCTTATCCTAGTCATGACTGGCTGCTGTGTGTGTGACACTCAGCACAGGCTCTTTCTGGAGATGTCGGGGGTTACACCCGGAGTTGGCGTTCTGACACCTCTAGATCCTCATCTGTGTTTGTTGATTGAATGAATGAACATGGGCAGCACTATGGAGGGGGTCTGTGTGGGACAATTTTAATCATTCTGAGGTGGCTCCCTGGGGCCTGATGGGGGGCGGTGGCTGCCGGCTGGTGCCGAAGTGACCCTAAGGGAGGTAAATAGGGCACCCTGCGGGACCCAGCCCATGTTAAGGCTCTGACTTCAGGTGTCCCTGCAGCGTTGCCCTGTAAGGTTGAGGCTGTCACCGCCCCTCCCGTGCAGCAGTTGAGGGAGGAGACAACACTAATCAACCTTCCCAGCAGCTGCAAGGGCAGAGGCAGCCCCTGGGGGCCCAGCTCTGCCTAGGTGGGCGTGGCCTGAGACGCCTCTGGGAGTCCCGGTAGCGGTGGCCGGCGGGCAGGGATGAAAGCAAATTCAGGTTAGAAATATAGGTCTGGCCAGACATGGTGAGGCACACCTGTAATTCCAGCGCTTCTGAGGCTGAGGCAGGAGGATCTACAGGTCAAAGCCAGCTAAGTAGCCTTGCTACTTAGCAAGACCCTTACAAAAAAAAAAAAAAAATTGAATCAGTCATGATCTTTACAAGCGAAATCAAGACAAAAGCGCCCTATTTGACATCCGGACCGACCCAGAAGCATTCTTATCCTGGAGATTAAGCGTCCCCGAGGGCCATCGCTGATGAGACGGAGAGAAGGTCACCTTCACCCCGCAGCAGCCTGAAACTGCAGGGGCATCAGAAGTACGTGGGTTTTTGTTTTGCTTTGTTTTGTTTCTTTCGGTGCAGGGGATCGAACTCATGGCCTTGTGCTTGCGAGGCAAGCGCTCTAACAGCCCCCCAGAAGTACGTGTGACCTCGTCGTCACCAGAAGTCACAGGCGCTTCTGCGTCGCTTTTCAGCCCTTGCAGGCGGCGCGGGTCGCGGGCAGGCAGACGTCACCCGCGCAGTGGCCGAAGCCGCCCTGGCCGACTCGCCCCCAAGCCCGGTCCTCGCCTGGAGCGTCGCCCCGCGGACCGGGCGCTAGAGGGCGCCCGCGAGCCCGGCCCCGCGCGCTCCTGCCGCTCCGGCGTCGCCTAGCAACGCGGCACGCTCCGGGAAACCGCGCGCCTCCCGGGATGTCGCGCAGGGGTGTCCCACCCTGGCTGCTCCGGACGTCGCGGTCCTGTGCCTGCGCGGCCACCGGCGCCTCCTAGCGGCCCTTGGTGTCGTTACTTGGTCCGTGGGTTTGCTTCCACCTGGGAAAAGCAAATTCCCTTCCGGACTTAGTGTGAGTTCTTCGAAATTTTAGCCTCACTGTATTAACTGAACTTAAGAAGACGTCCTTGGGGCTGGCCCACCCCCAGCCGCGTGCCCTCCATTCGGCGCCCCTCGGCCTCCTCCACAGGAAGAGCTGATCTCTCCGGGCCCGCGACACTGCCTCTAAATGCGGAACGTGCATTTTAAATAATCACACAGAGTTCTGGGCATGTTTATCTTTTGGCTGGAGATGATCGTATCGCTGTGAGCTGACAAGTTCCCCCTCTCTTGAAGGAGAAGGTCACAAGTCTGATTGCCCAACCCCGTTCTTGGAGACCCGGCCCCGCCTCCCCATCCGGCCCACCGGGTTAAAGTCCGGGCATCTGAACAAGGAAGTGCCCGGTGCGCACTGAGCACCCAGTAGCAAAGTTATGGTCTCTTGGGCTAGACAGGAATGTGTTCACTCCCCTGGAGCCTTGAGACTTAGAATTCCGGGTAACTTCGAGGTGTTTAACCATTCCGCGCCCAGAGAGGCCCCCAAGCGGAAGCCGCTCCCTCGGGGTGTGGCAGGAAGGTGGGTGGGAGGGGCCGGTTTGTCCGGCCCAGTGTCGACTCCCGCATCCCTTTTCAGATGGTGATGATACATTGGATTTCTACTCACTCTCCCTGAGCTACTCTGTGGCTTATGGTGTAGCCTAAACATGATCACTGGACTTCACATTCAGTGCTGTATTTAACTGTTCATTTATCCTCAGAAACCCCGGGAACTGGGTGCCATTATCACTCCCATTTTATTTATTTATTTATTTTTATTTTTTGGCAGACAGATTCTTGCACTGTAGTCCAGGCTGGCCCTGAAAACTTGCAGTGATCCCGCTGCCTTAGCCTCCTGAGTGGTGGGATTACAGGCATTCACCACCACATCTAGCGATCATACCCATTTTACAGATGAGGAAATTGAAGCACACTCCCTGTCCCTGCTCCATGCTGCCTCTGGCCGCAGAGCATGGCTGTGTGCTCACAGCAGGGACCTCAGGCTGACTCCTGCCTGTTTGTCTGACTAGTCGCAGTTAGATTCCAGCCTCAGGCAGGAGTCCCCTGCTGCAAGCCTTGTAAATGTTTCTCTCAGCTTCCTACTGCACCCTTCTTGTGTCCCAGTGGCAGCTGGAAGTTACTTAAATTCCGACAAGCCCGGGTCCTGTCCTGTGTTATTATGGTGCAAGCGCAGGCTCGCAATGCTCCGCTTCCTTAGGATTCCCCTAATGGGAGCGTGTTCAACGCTCTTGGAAGAAAGGGAGTCAGCAGGTGGGGTGGTTGGTGCCCGCCTGTGATGCCAGCACTGGGAGACTGAGGCAGGAGGCTCACCATGGTTCCAGGCCAGCCCAGGATACATAGCAAGTTCAAGGGCAGCCTGGATGCACAGCAAGACTCTGTCTCAAGAAAGAAAGAGAAAAAGAAAGAAGAAACGGGAGACCATGATGCTGTCAGGACCACGGCTGGGAATCGAGTCTTCTGACCCAGTAAAGATACCGGCCTCATCACAGGTACGGAGAGGCGCCTCACTCTCGACCTGTTAGATGTGCCAAGTTCATGCCTCATGACCCTGAAGAGTGGACTGGAGGACAAAGCGGGTTACAGACTAGGAAGTTGAATTCAAAGAAAGCTCCTGAAAGACAGGAGGGGTCCAGGAAGTGGCTTGCCTCTGAGCTGCTTGTCTAGGAGTTTTTGTGTGGTAAAATCACATGGCAGGTCACCAGGGGTCAAACTATAATCAATCTATAGGATTACAAGAACAGTTGCCTAGCTAATATTGATCCAGTGGAAAATCCGTGTGGGTAGGAAGGGTACACAGCACAGAAGTGAACACAGGCGTTTCCAGAAGGAGTCAGAGTAAGGGTGAGAGTGCCCTGGTTAGCTGTCTCGGTGTTTGTTACATGGTTTCTCTGTGTGTTACATTGTTGCGGCTAACTGGTTTTCTCTTGTGTGTTACCTTGTCACAGTGTATAGGAACAGGTGATGTGGGTGGCCCTGTGTCTCCGGGGAGGCCGAGGGCCTGGCCCAGGCCTCTTCATCTTGGGCCTTGTTTCTGTCACTCAGCCCTTGACTGCAGGCCAGGTTTGTCTCCTTTCTGCTCTCACCGTCTTGGGTCTGGCCTTGGCTAACTGCCTGTGGGTCTCTACCTAACTGAGCTCTCTGAAAGTCACTACCAAGAGGAAATAGGTGAAATGTGTAACTACTCAGAGCTCATGCATATGTCTAATCCAGAATATTGACTGAAAACAGAGAGTTCTCTAAGAGAGTTTGTAATAAAACAAAAATCCAAAGTGTTCCACAATGATTTCTTTAAATAATGGAAAAAAGCAAAGACCCCATTCATAGCAGCAGACAGGAATAAAGAAAGACGTGGGCGGGGCTGGGGATTTAGCTCAGTGATTAGAGTGCTTGCCTTGCAAGCACAAGGGCCTGAGTTCGATCCCTGGCACCACAAAAAAAAAAAAAGAAAGACATGGGGCCCGTGTGAAGGAAGCACGCCGAAGGAGAATGGAGACTGAAAACAGAGAGCAAAATGCTTGTTCCAAATGAGAGGACTCGGTGTTGGCAAGATGTGGCTCTATCTGCAATGATTTATAAATATAACGCAATTCAAATAAAGCTCTGACCAGAGGGAGAGTTGGATTAAAGTTTAACAAATAGATTCTAAAGTTAATCAGGAAGAATGAACAGTGGCAACAGCTATGAGATTTTTGAAAAAAAGTCACCAGGGCAATTTTTGAACTTTTTTGTAGTTGCGCCTTCTGTGTTCAAAGTCTTTGCTGTCCTTTTCGGACACCCTCAGAAGCCTTGCTGCTTCCTGGAGAGCACCCCGCTCCTTGACCCCCGCGTTATAAAAAGAGCGTCCAGCAATATGGAGAGGCGTCCGAGAGCAGCGAAGCTCCCGGCCCCACCGCAGAGCGCCTTCCTTCATCCCGTGTGTCCCCGCCACCCCCCGCCCGGTCTTCTGCACAGGCCTATTTCACACGGTCACAGTGGATTCGATTTGTCCAGAAGCCCAGAGCACTGAACAGAGCACGTGGCTCTGAAAACGGCAGCAAGCAGCACTCGGAGCGAGGCCCGCGGCTGCCGGCGGCCGAAATGCCCAGAGCTTCAGCCGCAGTCGGCGCCCCCAGACCCGCTGCAGGGGCCGTGCCACCCACCGCACTCGGCCCCCGGGCAGCCCTGCCTGGTGACTTTGTTGCTCCCCGTTTTACAAGGAAGCCAGAAGTGAGTGGAGAGGTTTACTAGGACCTGCAGAGCAGGAGTGGACCCCTCACTTCCACACTGTCCCTCCGGCCGCTCACAGGATCACACTCGGGGCCATCTCTGGTTTGGAGGGAGCGGGGTGGGGGGCTGCATCTCCATCTCTCACCTGCCCCTGACTCCGGGGACCGAAAGCAGCCTCTTGGCTGCTACTTAATGGGTGTCCAGCCCCGGCGAGCGGCGACCCGGACCTCTCCCCAGGCCTCCTCTGCAGAGGAAACTCTCTGTCCTGCTTCTTTGCTGAGCTTTTCAGATACTTTGAGGAGATGGGGAGGGGAGCTGGGCCAGGGAGAGAGGACGGCAGAGGGGAAGGGAAGTGAAAAGGATCAAGCCACAATGTATATCACTGATTCCCCGTGATGAATGTATTTATTGTATATCGCAAACAAATACTAATAAAAAATTTTAAAAATGAAATCTCAACTCCAACTTCCCCCCCTGCCCTGACTGTGCACCCTGACGCGTCCGTGTCCTCCCAGTGTGGGGCTGCTTTGCAGGTAGATCTGAGTCCCTGTCCACCAGGGAGTCCCGTCTGACTCTGGCAGTGTGTGGAAACAGCTCCGGTTGTCACCCCAACTGCTGACCATCCTGTGAGGCACAGGTCAGCCTCCCACGCCCAGCACCTGGCCCAGTGGGGCAGAGGACCAAGGCTGAGACCCGTGCTCTGTGTCTACACTGGCGCCTCCCTGTGGAGTCTGACATCACGCTCGGTGTGCGCCCCTCTACCGAAGTGGCCTAAGTCACTGAGATCCAGCCTGACGGTCAGGCAGACCTCCGCCTGGCAGTGCCGCCACACCCTCCCATTATGCAGGGGTGGCTGCCCAAGGGGGGAGCAGGACATGACGGTGACGTGGTCAGGAGTGGCTATTTGATCTCTCGTTATTCCAGAATTTCCACTCTCGTGCCCGGCACAGCTCTCCACACTGCTCTTCTCTCATCCTCAGGCTCACTGTGAGGCCAGCCAGAATCTTCGCTTTGAAAGGTGAGCTTTGCGCTCTGGTTGGATCTTCTCTAGCGACATCCAGCTGCGCGGATCAGGGAGAGATGGGGCTGCTCAGGCTCCTCGCGTCCCTGCGGGCTGGTCCAGCGGCTGTATTTGAGCCATGGTTCTGGGCCGGAGTGCAGCGGGGGAGCCCCGTGAGTCCAGGGGTGGCCGTGTGTTTTTAGCACGATGCTGAAGTGTCAGCCCTCAGGGAAGGGCATTTTCTGGGAAGATTATTTCAGGGATTTTGTTTCAGGAATTTCTGTGCCTTAGATTGGAAGGTCGCTTGCTTTTCCTATCGCTTCTCTCTGTTGCTCATCCAGGTCTTCTGCAAGTCCAGCCATTGGCAGCAGGCCTGGACTGTGAGGCTTTTAACAAGCCTAATTACACTGAAATCTCTCTGTTCTGGGCACCATCTAACTTCAGAGTATGAAGTCCTACCCACCCCCACTTCTTTTCTGTGAGTAACGTTTGTCAGTCACATTTGTAGCTTAGCTGATTCCTGGGTTTTTCACAGTAGGGTAAAGATGTGTTCATTGCCGCCGTTGTCTGGAACATGCTCTTTTTTCTAGAATGTTACACTCACAGGCAGGATTACCGAGGCAAAGCCAAAGAGATGGTTGAGGCATCTGGAAAAAAATATATTGTTTTCATCTATTTTGAAATTCCTGTTTTCTATTCTAGGTACCTACTAAGTTTTGGTTTATTTCTGAGCAGCGGGGTATCCTAGTAGCTAGAGAGTCATTTGTGGAGAGTAAAGCTTGCTTTCCCACGCTCTGTCCATTCTGATCGAAAGCGCCAAAATGCACTATTCTACAAGCATTTAAAAGTACTGTTGTATCATGTACAGGTACAAAATAACCATGTTGATTATGATCATTATGTATATAATGTACCAATACATTTTCTTGGTAAAAATAAAAAAAAAAAAAAGTACTGTTTTCTCGGGGCTGGGGATTTAGCTCAGCAGTTAGAGTGCTTGTCTTGCAAGCACAAGGCCCTGAGTTCGATCCCCAGCACCAAAAAAAATAAATAAAAAATAAAAGTATTGTTTTCTGTGATCCCAGCACTCAGGAAGCTGAGGGAGGAGAATCGGTGCGAGTTTGAGGCCAGCCTGAACTACCTATTGAGACCCTGTCTTAGAAAAAAAAAAAGTATTATTTTCTTTGCATCCACATTGATAAAGGCAGCCTTTCAGAGTTGGCTCCCATGTGACAGAGAAATGTGTGATGGGTTTTAATGGTCTTGCTTTCTACACTTTTAGAAAGTGGTTGATATTTGCAGGGCATTGAATTCGTGATCAGCAGAATGAGTTTCTTAAGCAATTTATCCAAGGCACTTGTGGCTGTTCCCTTGGGGACCCTGAGGGTCATCTCTGTGACCACTCTGCCTGGTCTCAGGGATGGACGACTCTGAGGGATGGATTGGGAAAATGGATACACCTGACATTGTTTGCTTCTTGTTTGTTTGTTTTTGTTTTTGTTTTTTGAGACAAGATCTCACTGTGTAGCCTCAAACTCTTTGCAATCCTCCCACCTCAGCTTCCCAAGTACTGGGATTACAGGCACTCGCCACCATGTCCAGCTCTCTCGGCACTGTTATGGACTGCTTTTTTTTTTTTTTTTTTTGGTGCTGGGGATCGAACTCAGGGCCTTATGCTCGCTAGGCAAGCACTCTAACCACTGAGCTAAATCCCCAGCCCCTCCTTTTTTTTTCTGAGACAGAGTCTTGCTATGTAGCCCAGGATGGTCTCAAATGTGGGGCAAGCCTCTTGCCTCAGCTTCCCAAGTGCTGAGATTACAGGCATGCACTACCACCCCCAGTTTATTGGGGGGCGGGGTTGAGACAAGGTCTCACTTGAACTCACCGCAGCCCTCCCGGCTCAGCCTCTCAGGAGATGAACTTAGTAGGCAGTGAAATGACTTAGATAATATGTTAAGTGCAGATCAGATTTCACCCAGAGTGTTGGGCTTGAGAGGCTCCCTGGGCTCAGTGCCCTGGCCGGTCAGCACAACCCAACTGGCCAGACCCAGCTGCGCCCCCCCATTCAGTGCGCCTCCTTCTCCTCCCCTGCTCCCTCAAGCCACCTGCCTCGTCCCTCCCTCCCAGCCATTGCGGGTCCCCCACTCAGGTAGGCCGCCCTCCCTCACGTCCTCCCTCTGAACTCCCCCAGCCTCCTCACTCCCTTCCAGACAGACACAGGCATCTCCCATCCTTGCAGATGGACAGATACATGGACATCCTCCCACCCTCCCCACCCCAGTCCTGCCTTCCACCCAAGCCGCAGTGGTAGAATTTTAACAAGAGGCTGCAATAATCACTGTTTTCTTCTTGCAAATTAAAGGGTTTCTCAGCCTTGCTCTCTTTGCTCTGCGGCTTGCAGGAGACGCCTCCGTGTTGTTTCTCCAGCTGCCCTTCTCTGTCTCGGCTTGCTACTTGTTCATTAAGGAGGAACAGTCAACAGTACCTCCTTTGGCTTCTGTTTCCACATTGCGCCTAGTGCAGATTTCTGTCCCCACCTCCAACTCACAACACTTACGCTCCGAGAAGCCATTAGACCCTCCCCTGTGCCTTCCTGCCACCACTTCAAATCCATCTCTCATTTCCTTAGAAAATCAAAAGGAGTTGAACAAAACTGTTAAGAAGTGTGTTGAGGTGTGATGAATTGTTGGGTGCAGCGTAGTTATGGAAAAAAAAAAAAAAAACCTAAAGTCCTATCATTTTTAAAAGAGTTTTTGCCAGACATAGTGGAACTCACCTGTAATTCTAGCCCTCAGGAGGCTGAGGCAGTAGGATCACTGTGAGCTCAAGGCCTGCTCGAACTATACAATGAGAACCTATCTCAAAATAAATGAGAAAAGAAATGATGAATGTGTTTTCAATTTCCATTCTCTTCCCAGTTGCTACAGAGATACAAAATACTTAAATATCAATAAGTGTTCACGATTAGCCTGTCAAAGTCCCGTGGTTTCTTAGAGAACCACCCTTCCATCATCCACAGGCCCGTCCACCCATCATTTGGGAAGCAGCTGCTGTACCCCGTGCGGCGAGGACAGGTTCTCATTCCAGCAGACCGCGGGGACCACTTTCTGCCATCGCCGGAGATCAGGCCCCTGGGTGACCAGGTGCCTGCACTGCCTGGCCAGGGCCCTGGGGCGCCGTTGGAATTACTAACCCAGCTGAGGCCTGGGAGACAACTGAGGGCATCCCCAAGCCCACCTGCGGCTAGCGAGGACCTTGGTGCTGGGCGCTGACGTCAGGCACATCCAGGTGCTTTGCGTGATAATATGCTCAAGGACGTCCCCCAGGCTGGAAACTGGCTTCACTCTTCCGGCACACACCCATGTGTGCTAAGCTAAGCATCCTGAGAGCCTGGGGGTGTGTGGAAAAAGGTGCAGCGCAAATCCTGGCCGATCGCTTCCTGAATCACATGTGCAGTGTGAAGTGTCCGTAGGTCGTCCCAGCAGAGTCCTGTGAGTCGCCGAGTGTGCAGTCCTACAGAGCTGCTTGTTTGCAGAGCCTCTCGGCTGGTGCAGGCATCCGCCAGGCTGCGACTGAAGACTGACCACGGGCGAGTTTCCTGGCCAGTGGGGAGGCCAAGGCTGCTCTGCCCTCTGCTCTATGCCTTTGCCCTCTTAAGGCTTCATCTCCAACTCTCGCGCTTAGCAGCAAACCACAGCGGGAAGCAAAGCAGTGAGCCTAGCAACAGACAAATACCAGGGAGACTGAGTAACCCACTCTGGGTGTGGCCCATGTAGGCTGGCGCTCGCCTGGGCTGGTGGCTGACGAGGATGTTCCTGTGACACATCGAGGTGAGACATTGAGTCACCTCTCCTGCTTTCCCGGGAGTCCCTTTAAAATCAAGTTTCTGCCTGGGGCCCCGTGCATCCGGGAGCTGCTTCTGAGATTTCAGGCATTTAATATTCACACCTCAGGCATGGTAGAGATAGTCAGAAATTCCCCAGACCTAACCAGCCCACCCAGTACAGATGTCCTGGGCCCGAATGGGGACAGTGGGTCCGATCCGCATGTTTCTGGCACTTTGGAAAGGGCTGGAAATTCAGAGCAAGCTTATTCAAAGTGGTTGCCGTCGGTCGTACTTACCCAGCAGAGAAAACTTAACTCTGCCCCATCAGCATCATAGCTCTTTATGTAAAGACCCAGGCCTGTGCTCATCAGAGATCCAGGCGGCCTAGTCCCCTTGATGCCACTTTCCTATTCAAGGTCCCTCCACTCCGCTGACCTGCCCAAGGGTGGAAACTCAGGACTTCTCTTTGATTGCCTGATACTCCCAGGGAGTTTTAGTGTTTTTTGTTTCATTTTGTTTTGTTTTGTTGAGGTAAGGTCTCACTGTGTAGTTCAGGTTGGCCTTGAACTCACTACATAACCCAGACTGGCCCAGAACTCACAGCAATCTTCCTGCCTCAGCTTTCCAATAGCTGGGATTACAAGTGTGTGCCACTACTAGAGGGAAGTAACTCTCAACCTGTTAGATAAGCCAAGTTCCTGTCTTACAACTCCGAAGAATGGACTGGAAGAGAGAAGAGGTTAAGAGTAAGAAAAGTGTATTAAGAGAAGCTCCTGAGGGAAGGAGGAGTCCTAGAAGCGGGTTGCCGCTGAGCTGCTTGTCTAGGAGTTTTTATATGGTAAAATAACATGGCAGGTTACGTTGGATCAAACTGTAATCAACCTGTAGGATTACAAATACAGTCACTTAGCTAATGTTGATCCAGTGGAATATCAGTGTGTGTAGGAAGGGTACTTAGCACGGAGTTGAACCCAGGCATTTCCTGAAGGGGTAGGAGTGAGGGTCAGAGAGCCCTGGTCATCTGTCTCTGCTTGTTACATTGTTTCTAGTGTGTTACATTGTTGCAGCTTATACATTTGTTTCACTGTGCTTGCTTTGCAGCACATATACTAAAAATGTTTCCGAGTGTGTATTACATTGTCTCAGCTTATAATCGTTTCTAGTATATGCTACATTGTTGTGGCTTTATACAGTATTTCTCTTGTGTTACTTTGTTGCAGCTTACAGATTATTTATTTTGTGTGTTACATTGTTACAACCTACATATTGTTTCTAGTGTGTGTTACACTGTCTCCACTTAGGGAGCAGATGGTGCTGGTTACAGCCCAGCTTTGAGCTGCCCTGTCTCTGGGGAGGCTGCCAGCCTGGCCATTCCCTCTTCATCTTGGGTCTTGTTTCTATCACTCAGCCCTCGACCGCAGGCCAGGTTAGCCTCCTCTCTGCTCTGTCTTGGTTCTGGCCCTGGCTAACTGCCTGCCACTCTATCTAACTGAACTCTCTGTAATACTACCAAGGCTTTTTTTTATTATGCTGCCAAGCTGCCTCTAGTGCTGGGTGAGAATTTTCTGTACCTTCACATTTCCCACTCTACAGACTGTAACTTTTCAGGGCCCCGCCCCTTACCCTGACTTCTCAGTGGACTTTCCCAGCCCCGAGTCTGCAGGTCCCAGTTCTCAGTCATCACCCTCACAATTGACCCACTATGAGTTAAAAAATTGGGGTGCTGCACTTCAGGGGCTTCATGGAGGGGCCATTAGAAGGTCATTTGCACTAAATTTAGTGAAAGGCAAATGTGGGCCTCTACACTTCATTCCGAGGTCCCTGGGTCTCAATATAGCCACCAAGGAGGATGTATCAAGTATGGTGCTCACAAGGTAGAACTCATGTTGCTCCCGGAACTGGGAACGTCCTGAGATTGGGGGTGCAGGGGACAGGATGGGTTGGGCTGGTGTAATCAGGATGTGGCACCCCCACCTAGAGGGGTGTTAGTGTGGCCGGGAAGCCAGGTTCTGACACAGTGAGAAACCAGCCCTTCACTTCCTCAGTCCTTGATCCTTTGTGCCCTTGATGAAAGAGTCAGTCAACACACAAAAGCCATGCAGAAGTCTAGGTAGAATTTATTGTAAAACAGACGCAGGGAAGATTGGGGATTCAGCTCAGTGGTGGAGCACTTGCCTAGCAAGTGCAAGGCCCTGAGTTCAATCCCCAACACCAAAAAAAAAAACAAAAAAACAAAAAAAAAAAAAAATGCAAGGAGAGTTACACCTTCAATCAAGAACGGGGTCAGTGCCAGAAAGGCATCCATTCTCAGTTTGGGTGTCTGTTGTGTGTATAGTAGTTACTCAGGGGTTCAGGGGACCATGGTGATTATGATGCTTAGCGATATTTCTCTTCCGACTACTTTGGAATGTTGAAATCTCGAACATGTCTTCCTTGTTCCTTCCAGGTACTCCGAATTCCCTCCGGGGCCATAATCGTGTAAGAATCTAAGTCAGGTCACAGCCGGAGGAGGGAGGTCTTTAAAGAATGCTCCAAATCCTGATGTCACTGGGTGTGGGCCCTGGCTCCCAGGAATGCTGTGTGCCTTGCTGTGGAAACAGACAGCCAGGTGGCCAGGTGTGCGCAGTGCACAGTGTGTCACCTTAAAATGTCATTGTGTCAAAATGGCTTTAGTTCTGAGACCTAACAAATGACATAGATGAATATATTGGCGTCTTTGCCGGGAGAGGCAGCCAGGTGGCTGTGGGGTAATGTTACATTTCCCCCTCAGGCGAGTCCAAGCAGTGCCTGTGGCCCTTAGCTTTCCAGGGTGCTGCAGAGAGGGCTCCTTGAGACTTGGGCCTGGTAACTGGCCAGGCAGGCCTCAGGGCCCACTTCCTCCCACCCTGTGCCTTTTCAGGAGCTGGCACCTCCCTGGGCCACCAAGGAGGGTCTTCGGGGACAGCCTGGGGAGTGCCAGAGCAGGCAGCACCCTTCTCTTTGAGAAGAAACTATGGAGTTGGGAGAGGTTCCAGTCAGCCTCACTATGTTAGAAAACTCAGAGGAGATGAGCAGTTGGCTTCCAGTGTAGCCTGTGAACTCTCTTACTAGTAAAATTATAATTGCTTGCCATGATAAATTCCATAAACCTTGCCCTTGCTTATGTAATTTAAAATTACTTTTCCAATTCATCGAACCTTGGATAATGAAGGATTGTTATACCAGCTTTTTAAAAATGCTAGTTTGGCTTTTTTTTTTAATTTTTAATTTTTACCAAGAACATGTAGTGGTACATTGTATACATAATGATCATAATCAACATGGTTATTTTGTACCTGTACATGATACATCTTGGTTTTCCCCCCTCTTCCCCCCCTTCCTCTCCCCTCCCTTCCATTCACGCACCCCTCCCTATTGCACCAAGTGTAGCTACACTTTCCCATTTTTTCCCCTTTCATCTTACTTTTAACCTTCTTCTTTATCCCCTTTTTCCCTATCTAGTTCTCCTCTCTTCTGAATTCTTGAGACAGGGTCTTGCCGTGCCCCTCAGGCTGGCTTGGAACGCGCGGCGGTCCTCCCCCGACGTTTCCCAAAGATGTTGGGTGAGACACTTCCGAGTGCTGGCCCTGTGCGTCCGGGAGGGCCGGTGCTACCCGGGAAAGCGCGACGCCCCATCTTCCGCCGGGACGCGACACCGTGTCCCTCCCTCCCGGCAAGCCCCGCAGGCCCGGAGGCTGGACTGGGCGAGGGGCGGGGGTGTCGGCCCCGCCCACCAGGGCCACGCCCACCCTGACCCCGCCCCTGGGCTTCCCCCCGCGCGGCGCCGGGTCTCCGGCCCACTTCCGGGGGGCGGGCCGGCGGGGTGATTGACGGGCGCGCGGCCCGAGCGAGGCGCGCTGGGGTCCGGGGCGGCGGGCGGGGCCAGCGGGAGGGATTAGCGGCCCGGCAGGCCCGCGTGGGCGTCGGGACCGGGCCGCGTGGGCCGGCAGCGCGGGGCGGGCGTGGACGGGCGCTGGCCCACGTGGGAGCGGGGCGGGCCCGGGGCGGGCCTCGGCCGGCCGGTCCCCTGCCGGCCCCGCCCGGCCCCGCCCGGGCCCGCCCGGCCACCTGCGCCCCGCCCGCCGCCGCGCCCCGCCCGCCGCCGCGCCCGAGCGGGACCGCGGTTCCTGCGCGTCGCGGCCGCGTGGACGAGTCCGGCCCGGGATGCGGCGACGCTAGAGAAGCGGGTCAGCGGGCGACATGGCCAGCCCGGCGGGCGCGCAGAGCCCGGACTTGGACTGCCTGAGCCCGGAAGCGAAGAGGCTGGTGAGGGCCGGGGCTGGCGAGGGCCGCGTCCGGAGGCCCGCCGGGGTCGCGGGGCTCCGGGGCGGAGCCGCCTGCCGGGCGCGGTCCCCGGGCGCGCTGTGCCCAGCGGCGGCCCTGGCGAGGACCCAGGCGGGTCTGCGCCCCGCCGTGGGCTAGTTTCACGGAGTTGCTCGTTTTCATTTTACGAAGTACAGCACCCAGCAGCTGGTGCCCGGGCCGCCGCCCTTGGCCCGCGGCGGCCCCGCTCGTGGCGGGGGTGGCCGGGAGCCGGCCGCAGACCCACCCCGCTGGTCTCCGGGCTCTTCGGGGACGGGACCGGGCCTCTGCGTGTGGGTTTCACCCGCCGCGGCTCAGCGCTCGGCTCGGGCCCTGGGTGGGGGGTAGTTTGCCTGCAACCCTGGAAGGGGGCAGAATGGGGAAAGTTAGTAATTACCCGCTTTCCTACTGTTTGTGGTTTTAATTCTGAGTGGGGTTATTTAAAAGTAAGAAGGTGTAGTTTAGGAAAGTAGAACTTTATGGTGTTAGTACTGCGGAGGGGCGGTTCTAATTTCCAGTCGCAGTGTGCGACCTTCCCTTCATTGGTCAAAGCTTGGGATCTTACTAGGAAACATCAGAAGAGAGCCACAGAAGCTGATTCTGATGAATGTACATCTCAAAATTAAATCACTTACTAAGGACTGTCAGAGGTATTTGTTTATTACAGTACTGGGGATTATTGAACCCAGTGCCTCTGCCCGGAACTACAGCCTCAGTCCTTCTTTATTTTATTTTGAGATAGGCTCTCGCTAAGTTGACCAGGCTGGGCTTCAACTTGGGATCCTCTTGCCTCAGCTTCCCAGAGTGCTGGGATTACAGATGTTTGCCACCTTGCCCAGCTTGTCTGGTGTTTTTAACCATTGCATGTTTGAGGGTTAAATGTCCATTTCGATGTGCTGTTTGTGTGGCCTCATGTGTAGTCCCGGCGCTAGGCCAGGCTTGGAGCTGGTTCCTGCCCGCCGATCTGTCGAGTTTCTCTGGGAACCCACAGGGAGATCCTGGAGTCCCAGGGGCAGGGACAGGAGTGCCGCAGGGCACAGCCCGCCAACCCTGAAAGGCATGAGTGCTGTGGATTCTAGCACACAAGCCCGCTGATTGCGTGGAAGAGGAGTAAACGCCCACCTAGAGGCAGCAAGGACAGGTGCAGGAGAGGGGCTGTAGAAATGGCCCGCGGAGCTCTCCGGGCCCAGCTGCACCCCCTGACTTAACGCCAGATGCGCCCCCCAGTGAGGAGAGTCCACGTCCCCATCCCTCATCCCCAATCCCCAGGGTCACAATCCAGTAAGCTCAGAAACCCACAAGGGGTGTGTGTGCATGTGTGTGTTTACATATATGAGTGTATGGCAGAACGCGTTTGTCAGTGAGGCCTGCCGCGACCCAGGGAGGTTATTTTTAGTTTCTCTCTGTCCTCCGAATGTGAATATTCGTGTTTCTCTGCCGCCGGAGCCTGGGGTTGAGTACAGGCTGTGACTCTGGGTTGCTGCGGAGCTTGCAGCACTGTGCCTCCTCACCCTTCCACGCCCTGAAAAGGGTTTGCAGTAGGAAGTTGTGAACCTGCCGAGGTGAGGGTTTGGTTGGCTTGGTTTGTTTTTTTGGGTTTTTTTTGTTGGTGCCAGGGATTGAACTCGGGACCTTGCGCTTGCTAGGCAAGCACTCTAATCACTGAGCTAAATCCTCAGCTCTTGGTTGGCTTGTTTTTGTTTCTGGTAAATAGCAGCAGAAACTTTATCAAAGGAGGCATGGAGAGCAGAAATCTCCAGGTCCCAGCCCTGCCCCGGAGGGCGCACAGCTGGAGGCTGGTGGGGAGCACTTTGCACCAGTTGGTGCCATTTGCGTTGTGTGTTGGGGCTTCGGGGGAGTGGGGGGGGGGCTGGGGCCACACAAGTGTGGCGGAAACAGTGGGCAGGGGGAAGCAGATGTGATGGAGCAGGAGTCTGCCTGTGCTGTCCGTGGAGCCGCAGCAGCTGTGGAAACCACGTTTCCTTAGCTGTCACAACTTCCTCATGTTTGTAGAGGTTGTGTCACCTCCGCCTCTTTCCACACACTGAGGAGTGCCCTGCCCTGGGCGGGGCCATCGGCTCGACCATAGACACACGCCTCCCCAGTCCCCAGGTCCTGGGCAGTGGGAATGCTGGTCCCCTGATGGTGGCCACTGGGTATCTGCAGTATCTGTGTACAGAGGAGTACTACTCTGCCATGAAAGAGGATACATTTGAGGCTTTCATTTGTAGATAAAATGGATGCACCTTGAGACCATAATTTTAAGTGAAGTAAGTGACACACACAAGTTGAAATGTCGTATGGTTTCTGTTATGTGAAAAACTGGAAATATATATGTATTATATATATATGGGGTAGAGGGAGCAAAACAGAATGTAGATAAATAGGAAGTGGGGAGATCTTTTTCAAATGGATGGCAGAGGTCCCACATGGTGGTACAAGCCTGTAATTCCAGCACTTGGGAGGCTGAGGCAGGAGGACATTGCAATTTAAAGCCTGCCTGGGCTACATAGTAGAGTAAGGGAGACCCTGTCTCCAAAAAACAAAACCAAAAAAATCAAATGGCTAGAGGAACAAGAGACATAGGGAGGGGCAAAAAGGAGATAGAAAAGAAGCGAAAGAAAAGAAAAAAAAAAGTGAAAGAATTGGAAAAAATGAAAATACAGCTTTTGTAAATAGGAGAAGGGGACCAAGGGTACAAAACAAAAATTGAGATGTGTTCTGTACATATACCAAACCTGTAAGATAAATGTAATAATTATGTACTGCAGACATGTACTAAAAAAAAAACAAAAAACCAAACAAACAGTGTCTTACTTGGCATGATGGTGCACATCTGTAATCCCAGCATTCGGGAGGCTGAGGCAGGAGGATCACCATGAGTTCAAGGCCAGCCTGGGCTACATAGTGAGTTCAAGGCCACCCTGAACTAAACAGTGAGACCCTGTCTCAGAAAACAGTGTCTTACTTGGGTAAAGAGAGACTGCATTTCCCTTTTTCTCTAAATTAGTTTCTGTTCAGCCTGAGCTAATGTCACACAGTGGAAACCTCTTTAGCAAATTGCAAAAAGACTTCACCATCTCAACTGCCACTCCCACTGAGCACAGGAAATCGAGTTATTTATAGTGGCAAAACTGTTTCTCCGCCAAGCTGATCTGAGCTACCTGACTGGAGCAGAGGTCTGAGGTGTGACTTCTGCTCCTCAAAAGGCAGTGTTGGAGGGCTTTCTTATCCCCAGGAGCCGCTCTGACTCAGCGGGGCTTGTTTATGGTCTGGCCAGTTACCCGTTCTTTCACCTGTTTCCAAAATATCTGTTCGTATCTGAGAGAAGAACACACAGCTAGCGCTACGGTGCTTAGCTGCCCCGGCTGCTGCGGGTGGACGCGTGAGAGGAGAGATTTTGTTTCCTTACTGTTTTTGCTGCAGGTCATTCAGATTTTAGAGTTTTGGTTTTTTTGAGGCAGGATCTCACTATAAATATAGAAGCTTATTTTCATAAAATGGATTTACTTTCATGATTCAGAACATAGATAAAATTAAGTAAATTATGCCTTCTCCCAAATTAAAAAAAATACATTATCCTAGATACATCCAAATATGTGATTTTTTTATTTGTCTTTTTGACAGTACTTGGGATTGAACCCGAGGCCTCATGTGTGCTAGGCAAGTGCTCTACCACTGAGCTACTTCTCCCAGCTCTTTTTATTTATTGTTGAGACAGGGTCTTGTTTGGCTGCCCAGGCTGACCTCAAGCTTGCAGTCTTCCTGCCTCAGCCTTCTTAGTAGCTGGGATTCCAGGCGCACAATACTGTGCCTGGCTTCCAAGATGCAGTAATTCAAAATCACCGTACGATTACAGAACACTGTTACAGTCCTCCGCCCCGGCCAAGTTCCAAAAACAATAAACCAAAAATAAAAAATACACAATCAAAGCAATAATCAAAAGCAGAAGCAGAAATCCACCAGCAGCACAGCGTGTGCTCTGAAACTCACTCCCGCAGGCCGGGACCGGCCAGTGTTTCGGGTGGCCTCCCTGCTTCTAGGTTGGTTTTCCCTCGCAGCTGAAGCACGGATACTTGGTAATACAGAAGTGATTTATATAAATTACTATAATGAGTGCTACGGCTAGTTTTTGTTTTTGTTTCGTTTCTTAAGACAAGGTCTGGCTGTGTAGCCCAGGCTGGCCTCGAGCTCATGGCGATCCTCCTGCCTCAGCCTCCCGAGTGCTGGGATTACAGGCGTGCAACATCACGCCTGGCACACTAGTTTTAATCTTGCCCCAACCCCTCCTCTCCTTGTGTGTTTGTGTGGTGGAGAGTGTCTGACACCACCCTCTCTGACCTGTGTCTTCCGCTCTCCGTGGCAGGTGGAGGGGCAATTGCCCCAGCCCTGGAGAATAGGAGTGGCTCGGGGGTGGGCTGGGCTGTCCCCTTCTGCTGGGCTGGCTGGCTCTGGCTTGTGTTTCCAGCATGCTGTCGGCATGGCGGGAAATAGGAGGGCGGACTCATCACAGGAAGAAGTAATCTGTTAAGAGCAAGACTAGAGGGGCTGGGGATTTAGCTCAGTGATTAGAGTGCTTGCCTTGTAAGCACAAGGGCCTGAGTTTGATCCCCGGCACCACCAAAAAAAAAAAAAAAAAAAAAAAGCAAGACTAGAGATTCATTTCCAGCAAAGATACTGAATTTCCCCGGCTCGGGTTCTCCCGGCTCCCCTGCTGGGGGGACTACAGCACTCAGTGCCGTCTCCTTGTGGTCTGACCTTTGTTTTAGCCAGGCATGGTGGTGCATACCTGTAATCCCAGCATGCAGGAGGCTGAGGCAGGAGGATCCTGCAAGTTCAAGACCAACTTGGCTGCATAATGAGACACCATCTCAAAACTCCAGAAAGTTAACTTTATCCAGGCTGTCACAGCCGATACCCCACAAGTGGTAAAAGTAGCCATGCTTGCCAGGCCCTGCTGCACGGCCTGGTGAGGGTTTCATGGAGAGGTTCTGAGCCGTAACCTCAGGGGAGCAGAGCTTTATCTGCATCTTGCAGAGGAGAGGAAATGGCCGGGACTTTCCAGGCCCTGCAGTGGCTGCCGTTTCAACACTCCCTGCTGCCTGGGAACGGTGCCGCTGGGGCCGCCCAGGGACGCCCGCTTTGGTAGCCCAGGGCTTCGCCACCCCAGGACTGGGCGTCGGGGTTTCTCTCTGCCTAGGCAGCCTCTTGGCATACAAGTCCTTAGTCCCAAATAAGTGTGACAAGTCTGCATTTTGTCCACCTCTTCTGTACCTGGTAGTTTTTAGACAAGAGAATTAGTTGGGCAAGATGAAGCATGCTTGTAATTCCAGGCTGAGGCAGGATGGTCACCTTTAGTTCAAGGCCAGCCTGGGCTACCTAGCAAGACCCTATCTCAAAAACAACAGGAAGGGTAGAAATTCATTTCTGTGGAAGAAACTAAGCAGTATTCAGACTCTGAGGGACAGTACAAGCAGCTGCTGGGCTCAGGTTTGTGCCATGAGGTTTGGATGGGTGAATAGATCCACTCCTGCACCCTCGGTTTGCTCCTGATTCATACGTTTATTATTTTAGTATGTGAGATATTCTTTAAAGAAGTTGTTGATTCTGAAAAGCAAAGTCATGCCCATTCCAGAAGCAAATTGAGGAAAGAGGTCCACAAATAATCTTAGCGTACAAGTAAGTCCAACGATTAAGGAAGCTGTTAGATCCCAGAGACATTGAACATCAGAGAAGAAGGAAGTTCTCATTGATTACCCGTAGCCTGTTCCCCCAACTCCTATAACAAGGGTTGATCTTTGAAAGTTAAGTCACTTAGCTGGGCGTGGTGGTACATGCCCATAATCCCCGCACCCTGGGAGGCTGAGACAGGAGGATCGCAAGTTCGAGCCCAGCCTGGGGTGATTTAGCAAGACCCTGTCTCAAAACATTTTAAGAAGGACTGGGGATGGTGCTCAGTGTGAAGGGCCGGGTTTCAATCCCCCGTGAGACCCCCCAAAATAAGTAACTTCTCCAGATCCAGTAACTGCCATGCACAGAGCCCAGACAGCTGCTGGGTGTCCAGACCCGCCACGCAGCCTCCACCTGAGGAACCTGGTCCCCCGGGAACGTACGGCTGTGGCCTGGAGAGGGGAAGCCCTGACTCTGAGGCTCCCTGGCTGCGCACAGCATGGGGCTCCTCGGCCCGGGGCTCAGCCCAGAGCGGCCCTGTGAGGTAGCAGCTGGCTGGGCTGCTGCTCTCTCAGAAAAGTTTGTAATAATTTTAGAGTCTGTAATGCTTCTCAGTTAATTTTGGTAGAAACATAGCGTTTTAAGTAAATTAAATAAAAATGAAGTTAAATGTTAGTATGCAACTTTCTAGCCTCCATATCTTCATTTAGTTATTTTGGTTTGTGAGGCAGGGTCTTGTTATGTAGCCCAGGCTGGCCTTGAACTCGTGGCAGTTCTCTGCCTCAGCCTCCCGAGTGTTGAGATTACAGGTGTGCACCATGCCTGGTTAAAAGATGAGCATTTCTTTTGGGACAGAAATGAAATGCAGGTGGTAGCCGGGGACATGGACCAGTCAAGCCCCAGCTGCTGTGCTTGCCCTCAGTTCTGAGTCTGCTGCCTGTGGTGGGGGACATTTCCATGGAAACCGAAGTCGGTGGCCATCTCTGCTTCCTGTGGCACAGGCAGCTCACGAAGGGCACTCTGCGGCACTCTGCGACCTTCGTCCCCTCTGGGCTGGACAGGCAGTGCACTGTGGCCCTGTTAACACAGCCTAAGTGTGTCCCGCAGGAGAGGGCCTCCGAGCTGCACGCCAGGAGCCCTGTCCGTGTCCCTGTCCCTTTCCTGCTTCCTGCAGGCCAGGTCCCGCCTGTTCCTAGACAAAGCTGGCTCTTTCTGCCGCCACAGTCACAAGAGAGTCTTATTATAGCCACAAGAAGAACCTTAAATACATCCTCAAAATTGTCCAGAAAGGTTAGAAATTATGGTTACAACAGATGGTGGGCCCTGGGGGGAATCTAATGGAAGCTTCTCCTTTCCATTCAATTCTAAAACCTGGAGAGTGCACCAAAAGCATAGAGTTATCAAGAACTTGGCCTCCTGCGTGGGGGCTGCTCTGCAGCTGGTGAATGGCTCTGTCCCTGGACAGCCCCACGGGAAACACCAGGGAGGCAACAGAGTCCCAGAGGCCCCTTTTCTGCATGTCCCCGGTCAGCCCCCTCCACACAGGCCCTCGCCGTCTCTCACACAGCCATCCCTGAGTGTCCTTGTCCACCCAGGGAGCGTCGAGTTGCGTGGCTGTTGGTGTGGGTGTCTCCATTTCCTTCGAACCCTCCCTCCCTTCTTTCTTAGTCTTCGCTGTTTGTTCTGAAAGTTGTCACATCCTGGGGAGATGGGTGGCCCTGGGCAGCAGCAGGCCCGTAACCTTAACCCTAACCTGAGAGCCTGCATTTCAGACCAGTCCTTAGGGGAGACGGGTGCTCTGCTGGGGTGACATTGGAGAGCCCCATGTCTCCACCCCCAGCCTCAGCGCCGTCCTGACAGCCATGTACAGCCCCACCCCCACCCCGCATGACCCAGCCCAGGTTAGTGTGAGGCATGTCAGAGAGAATGCATCATTTCATCCTTAGATATCTGGGGCTACGTCTCAGCAAAGACGCTACCAGCACGGGGCGAGTTGGGAGGTTTCTGGGTACAGAGCATCAGGGTCCCCCTGCAGGGCCCATGCTAGGAAGCCACTGGATCCAGCCGTTGCTGGTCCAGGGCCCCAAGGTGCAGGATGTGCAGCTGTTCCACTTCAACCCATGGAAGTGGGGTGGGGGCACCTGAAGGCTGACCAAGGTGACAGGTGGTGACAGGTTGCAAAGCACCATCTTGTCTTCTGAACTTGTGGCTTTGAAGCCCTACGCAGTTCCCGCCTCGTCTGAGTTCACACTCCCCGAAGCCCCACACCCTCTCGTTTCCCTCCGCCCTCCCACCCCAGGCTTCACAGGTCACTGTCTCCTCTTGGCAGCGGCATCTTGGGCTCTGCAGGCCTGAGCACACAGCACAGTGCCCGCCATCCTCGTGCTGCCTGGCACTTGTCACTCGCACAGCATCGCTATCGCTTTGCCTGTCTCTGCACACCGGAGCCCAACCACATCTCGAAATTCCCTTCAAGCTGTCCCAGGATGGGCTGCAGTGTGAGCGAGCATCGTCCCTGCTGCCAATGGCCAGGAAGCTGCCCCTGGGCTCCGCGAGCCACGTGCAGGAAGCGGAAGGGCGCATGTAGAGCTTCTGCTCTTATTATTAGTACACACTGTGGGACGTGAGGATCACATTCATCCCTGGAGTTGGTGTGTGGACATCACACGCTTCAGCTCTTTTTACGTCCTCTTCCTCTCCCTACCCCCATCTCTTGGCCCCCTTCTCATTTGCAAAAGATCTATCTCTCTATTATCCATCTTTTATTTGGCTCTCTGTTTATACATTGGGTTTCTCACGGAAGAGAACCCATATGATATACTTAAATTTGTGTGTCTGATTTACTTCATTTAACATAATGTCCTCGAAGTGCATCCATCTTGCTACAAATGACCCAAGTCTGTCCTTCTTGGTGGCAGAGTTATACTCCCTGGTTGAAGCAGGCTCCCTTGCGGTAGCCTCACGCGTGCTGTTTTGTGCTACCCAGAAGCGCAGGTCCAGGAAGCCTTCTTCTTGCGGTGTGCTTGGCCCCTAACCCGAGGGCGGCCTGAGCTTCCGGCTGACTCAGGCGCCTGAGTTCTTTGCACTTTGTGCTCAGTTACGCTCGGTCCTGTCTAGTGCTTTCTCTGGTGACGTCGCCTGGTCACGTCCTGGTCACTGTCCCTTGGACCCTGCTGTTCTTGTCCACGTCTGTGAGCAGGATGAGCCGTGTTGTTGAACCTCTGTGTGGTTTTCCCGCCAGGTCTCAGGCCCATGAGGAGTTTCCTCGCATCTCAGGGTGGAGGCTGTGCGCAGAAGACAGGTGTGAGGCACGTGGGTTTGGTGCTAGTGTGGCTGCTGGGCTGTTTGTTGGGCGACGCCAGGAAGCAAGAGAATCATCGCCACTTGCTGTATCTGAGCGAGTCGGGCGAGAGTGGCAGGAGATGCAGGCGCCTTGTCTGCTGGGGGCTTTCAAGGCCCTGGCGTTGCACCAAGCTCCAGGCTGATCTTTCTCAGCTCGAATGTGGGCGATGGTTGGCCCAGTCAGTCTTGGCAGGGCTGGCTGCTGGTATCTCTTAAGGAAGTCAGACTAGAACAGGTTTCATCTGTGTGGACCCTGGGTCAGCCCAGGCCTTGCCCGGCAGAGCAGGCATTCCAATTTTTAGTCTTTTAGTGCTGCTCTTGACCTTCCCACCCCCTGGTGTTGGCAGAATTCAGCTCCCCGCCACTGTAGAACTGTGGTCCCATTTCTGCTGGCTATCACCTGGGGGTGCTCTTAGCTCCTGGAAGCTGCCCAGTCCCCTCACAGGCCTCCTCCACCTGGCAGCTCACTTTGTCAAGGCCGGAGAGGGACTCTCCGCCCTCTAGACCCTCTCTGCCCTTGCCTGATTAGGGCAGGGCCACCGAGCCAGAACCACATGACAGGAGTTGATGTCATCTATTCACAGTCACACCCACACAGGGCTATACCAGGCGTGTACACCAGTGGGGTGGGAATCTTGGTGACCTTTCCAGAATTCTGCCAGCTACACTCTCCCTCCGCCCCCAGCCCGTGGCCCACCCCTCCTCTAGCCGTTTCTTCTTACATACACACCCGTCTCCTTCCCAGCCTCCCTCCCCGTCGGCCCCACCCCAGCTACCGTCCCCAGAGGGACCTGAGCTCCTTCCAGCTCTTGCTCAATTGCGCTCAGTCCTGTCTAGCACTTCGGTGACATCACTGTGGTCATGTTCTGGTCATTGTCCCTTGGACTCTGCTGTCTTGCTGTTCTTGGCTGCGTCTCTGAGTCAGATAAGCCATGTGCCTTCCACCCCAAGGGCTGGGCAGGAGGCCTCGCTCAGTGTGAACTTCGTCACTTTGCTGGCCCACACTGGAGCGTGGGTGTGGACCAACATGTCCATTGCACTTCCGCCCCTTCTCCTCCAGCTGTGAATCTTTTATAGACCCAAGACGCCCTTTCTGCACTATAACTGGTCTAGAAAGCTGCAAATGGCAGCGAGGTCTCAGGTCCATGCAGCCGTGGTTTACTGCCAGGGCAGAGCCCAAGGCTCCCACCCTCAAGGCCGTGGCTCTGCCCCTGAGCAAGCCCAAGCCTTGCTGTGGTGTTTGACGCTGTTCACTAGACACACGTGGGCTTGGGTTGATGAAGGAACCACAGCAGTGGAACACGTAGGATAAATTCCTCACGGGGACCCCAGCAAGCCCCCCAGGACAGGCCCACCATGGTCACCGCTCACCGTGGATCAGAATTTAGTGAAGGTCAATTTGTAATACAGCAGTGAAGCAGGAGACGGGCATCTTGCTGTGTTCCTGGCCAGGCCCTGGGGACCCTGAAGCCCAGCCCTTTGATCAACATTAGAAAACCTGAGTTCCAGGACTTTCTGCCTTTTTCTGCCTGTCTGTCACACGCACGCAGTAGGAATAGGCACAGAATTTATAAAACGTGGGACAGTGCACGGGTGCCGGCATCAATAGTGTGCTTGGCCGGGTCTGGCACACAGGATGCTCTTACTCGGAAGTTGGTGGCCACGAGACGCTGAGAGTTTGTTAAGCAGGCAGCTTTTGCAGTGTGACGACCAACTCTGACAGCCCAGCCCTTCTCTCCCCGGCCACTCAGGTTCATCGCTCAGAGTTGTTTGCTGTCCGCTGACCAGATCAGAGGAGGCCGTTTATTGTGGTCAAAGGGAAAGGGATTTATTCGGAGCTGCTTCTGGGAAGATGAGGGGCCCCTTTACCTCAGATCAGTGTCTCACCTGTCTGGGTGTGGTGGGGTCTCTCAGGGGCAAGAACCATTCGGAAGGGAATCCCTGAGACAGCAGACAGGTTCAGGCCCCTCCCTCTGCTGCCTGAGGGAATGAAATCGGCTGGGCTCGGGTTGGACCCCCTAGAGCCGGGATCTGTGGTTCCGTCCACTCCTCCGGGCTGGGGGAGGATGAGGTGCTGGGGTCCGAGGCTGCCACTAAGCACAGTGAGGGTCATTTGAACACCAGCACTGTGACTTTACCATGGTCACCCTGATGGCTGCTAAGTGACCAATAGGCAGGTGGTGTAACTGGCGTGGTGTACTGGGAACAGGGATGATTCCCACCCTGAGCAGGCTGGAGCAGGACAGTGCGAGAGGTCACGGTGCTACTCTGAATGGTGCACAGTTTAACATTTAGGAATTGCACCTGGGCGTGGTGCTTCACACCTGTAACCTCAGCCCTATGGGATTGGGTTGAGGCAGGAGGATCGCAAATTGCAGCCCAGTCTGGAGAACATAATGACTTTGTAATATCCTGTTTTAGTTACTTTTTTCTCGTTGCTGGGACAAAATACCAGACACCCAAAATTAGGGGAAGAAAGGTTTATTTGGCTCACAGTTTGTAGAGGTTTCAGTCCACGGTCAGCTGGGTCCGAGGCAGGGTGGCATGGCAGACAGGCAGAAGTCAGCAAGGTAAGCAAGGGATGCAAGCAAGCAGCTAACCAGCTTCTTCCTGTATTTTTATATTTTATCCAGGCTGCCTGTCTTTAGGGTGGGCAGTACTGCCGCCCTTAATCCTAACACCCTTAATCTTAGTGTCACATCCTTGATCCCAGCAGAACCACGCCAAACCAATCATTGGGCTAATTTAGTAATCACGCACTCTAGATCCAGCTACCTCTTACCACTGAGGCTTTGGGGGGACATCTAGACACAAACCATAACATACCCTATCTTAGAATTAAAAAACAACAGTAAAAAAGGGGGCTGGGAATGTAGCCCAGTGCAAAGGCCCTGGTTCAATCCCAAGTACTGAAAAATAAACAATTTATAAGTGTTTCTCTCTGAAATTTTCCATGTAATGTTTTCGGATCTCTTTGGCCACAGGTAACTGAAGCCCTGGGAAGCAAAGCCTGAGTGGGGGACCGTTGTCCTCTAATTATTACCATTCCTCCTCCTGATGACCTTGTTACCTCCCACAAGCCTGTGATTCATCACAGTGTTTATTGAACTCTGAACAGGACTTTCTCTCCCGGTGTCATGAGCCTGTCCCAAGAGGGTGCAGCCAGCCGGTCCCTAATAAGATTTTCTGTCTGTTGCAGGCAGAGGCCCGGCTTGCAGCGAAGCGAGCAGCCCGTGCCGAGGCCCGCGAGATCCGCATGAAGGAGCTGGAGCGGCAGCAGAAGGAGGTAACGCTGGGGTCTTGGCTGCTTCCCTGCGCGGTGGGTTTAATTTTAGGCACAGCCTGCGAGCACACAGGCACCTGTTGCCGCTGATGCACCTGTCCCCGTCACGTTGCCGGGGTTGGAAAGCTCTTGGGAGTGTGGCTGGTGCCCAAGGTCAGGCCGGGGGTGCCCCCCGCCACGGGCGGTGGGAGACCTTCCCAGGGCTGCTTTCCAGCTTCGAGGAGCCCAAGGAAATGGGGCTGAACATCCAGGATCTCATCAGAGCCTCCGAATTAAACTGGGCAAGAAGAGATTAATACTCATTTGAAGGGGACCGGCTTGTTTGGTTTAGACATACTTCACTTCTGCAGAGGGCAGAGAGTGCCCAGGATGAGTAGCCCGAAGAACTTGCCCTGGGAAGGGGGTGGAACTGTTTACACACCTGTTCCTGCCTTTTCTGTCAACACGCAAGGGTTCAAGGGGGGCCCCCGGAGTCGGTTCTGAGCGCTTTGCCTAACCCTGGAAGACAGCAAGGCCGGGGACCTTTCAGTCCTGTGCTTGTGCTGGGCCGGGGAACCACCCACCGGCCCTGCCTCGGGGCCCTTCGTGTTAAACTCTGAGTGTTCCGTGTTGAGCAGAGGGAACCGGCTGCCTCCCGGGCTGCTTTCTGCACCTAGGTTCTGGTTCTGCTCTTTTGAGGATTAATGGCAATATTTCTCACTGTAAGAATTTTTTTTAATTTAATTTCCGTCCTTACTTATGGGTACAACTGATTTACATGGATGCATGATGATGTAAGCAGCCCTAGAAGTCCTTTGCTGGACATTCTTGGTGGAAGTTGGGGATTCAGGCCAGCACCTTGGTAGGGAAACAGTGATGTCACCCTCGTCCCTTTCCAGGTGGAGGGATACTTTGCCTTGAAACGAAGTTTCTCCCTAGTGCCAGCCCTGAGGCACCGTGCAGCAAACCTGAGATAGATGCCTTCGTTAGCAGGAGCTGCATGGAAAGAGGCAGCAGCTGTCCACCTGGCCACCCCCTGATCGGACCCGAGTCTGGGGTGTCCGTGGGCAGCAGGTCCTGGGAGGGGGCTGCTGTCAGCCTGAGCTCCTCCACATTCTGCCTTGCTGGGCTTCTCTCGGCTCGGCTATTCTTAGAAGGAGCCAAACAGTTTGAGCTTGTACCATCTGATAGCCTGGGGCACTGGCATTTTAAGTTGTTGATTAAGGGGAAATGAATATGCTTTGGAAGACCAGTGCTGATCCTCAGGGTGGGTGTTCGGGTGTAAAAACTGAGCAGCGCAGTCCGTTTCCATGCACACACGGGTGCCGCACGGGGCCTGCGGAGGCAGCGGTAGGGTGCTCCCAGGACAAGCAGAGGAGTGGAGGAAGGCCGCCAGCTGGCGACCAACATTGGCTTCTCCCCACAAGAATTTGCTGAGTGTGCAGAGAGGAGAGGTGATGGAGAGTGGTGTTAGGTGCAGCTCTGTCCTCGGCCCAGGCCGTGAGCCCTGAGAGCCGCTGTGGTTTATCCAGATCCCGGGCCGCTGCAGCTGACCCAGGCTGGGTCCTGGGGCTGTCTCAGAGGCTACGAACTCACTTTGCATGGAAGTATCGGGGTGTACAATATGCAGACGCCCCAGTGAACTGTGAGCTTCCCGAGAGGACCCACACTCCTGGAAGACAGCAGTTTGACTGTCTGTCTCTCTTCTCTTCCTCCGTGGTGGGCTGCTGTTTATTAGCTCAGCGTTGAGTATGTTCACCTGTGCGCACCCACGTGCGCCCAGAGACGCCAAGCTTCTCATGAATCTTGGCAGTGCCCTGGACAGCGTCTGACTCAGACGAGCTTTGCTGAATGAATGCACGTGAGCAGGTGTCTCGGTCCTACAAAGCGAGTGCTGCAGACTCAGAAGAAATCCCTGAAGCAGACTGCCGTGTCTGTGTCCAATAACGAATGCTTTTCTAGTATTCCAGTTGCATCCTAATCATCACTTGGTTTTGCTGGAGTTTTCCTGGTACTCTGTATGTGCTTGTATGAATCAACACCAAAGCCCCTTTCTCAGCTAGGTGTGGTGGTGCGCACCTGTAATCCCAGCATTTGGGAGGCTGAGGCAGGAGGATTGCCACAAGTTTGAGCCCAGCCTGGGCTACATAGTGAGTTCAAGGCCAGCTTGAACTGCATACCAAAACTCTGTCTCAAAAAAAAAAAAAAAAAAGTTTGGGTATTTAGCTCAGCAGATAGAGTGCTTGCTTAGTGTGTTAGATTTACAGAGCCAATGGTCATAAGAGAGCAGATTTAATGGAGGACATTTATAGATTGCAATATTCACCTAGAAGCCAAATGCAGAAGGTGCCGAATGTCCATCTAGGCACTGGAGACCCAAAAGATCCAGTTGAGGGCTAGGAGCCCACAGCACTGTCCCACATACGTCCGTGTCTGCACATGATGGCTGGAGCCAGGAAACAATGCTCGCAGCAGAGATGGCAACCAGAGCTCCTCCGAAGCAACAGCAGCCATCCTCAACGACAGCAAGGCCCCAAGCTCCTTCCTCGACGAGGACAGCCGAGCCCCCTCCGGAAGAACCAGCCGCAGCAGAGCGTCTCCTGGGAAACAGCCTGCCAACTAGCTACGGCTCCCACTCTGTCTTAGGTTGCATCAGCAACAACCCTCAGGTGGATCTCGTACTCCCAGCATCACATCAACCCAGTCCAGCTGGGCGTTCTGGCTCAAGTTGACCATATTAGGTCCACCACATTTAGCAAGCACAAGGCCCTGAGTTCAATCCACACACACACACACACACACACACACACACACACACACACACAAAAAACCCCTTCTTCATTGTTTGAGAATTTCACCAGTTGACTTTCCAATTAAATTTCTACATTCGTTGGTTAAACTTATTACTATGAAAAGGAAATTTCAGTGATAGAAGTACTCTTTACACTAATGATTGTCAGTTACATACTCTTGCGCACTGCAGTAATAGCAGGATTCTAGTGGATTCATGTAGAGGCGCTTGTGGTCCACCAGTGTGCCAAAACAGTGTAAACCGAGTGAGGAAATGACACGTTCTTTCAACGGGACGTCAGACATTTTGATTTTTTTTTTCAGTTCTTTTTTTTTTTCTCATTATGGTTTTAATTCATTTCTGGTTACTTACAGAACCTTTCTGATGTTCCTGCTACTTTAATCTGATTTCTGTTTCTTTCCCTTTTTCTTGTGTCCTCTCTGTAGATCTATCAGGTTCAAAAGGTAGGCTCTTCCTTCATTTTCTAACTTGCATGAGCTGGTTTTCTTCCCCTGCCAAGGGCCTGGTCACCTTTCAGAAATAACGCCTTGCACGGAAGATGCGCGGACGTTCTCACTGTTTGTCTCACTGCGTTGTTGTGAAGTTTGTCTGAGAAGGCCACGGTCCCCGCATCCACCTGTGGAAAGCAACACTCACACTTTTTGTGACACTCAGCCTCCGTCCTCAAGATGTTAGAAAGTAATCTCTGCAAAAAGAAAATTTGCTAAGACAAAATCACATTTTAGAATTTGAGGGAACCTTTTGAAATTACATATTGAACGAGAAAGATCATCTTTCTATGTAGCTTTATTAGAAAACCCTAAATTATCACGTGTTAAGAGATTATTAGGTAGTGGTTTTAAAATCTGGGTAAAAAGAAAATAGAGATATAATAAATTCACTAGCTTAAAACACACCAGCCCTCCCCGCCAGGGTCTGTTGTGGAATAACGCGCATCTCTGCTCAGAAGTGAGCGCAGAGCGGGCCAGGCCGAGAGATTATGGAGACAGCCAGGTCTGGGAGCTGGGGCTCGGCAGCAATGAAGTGGGAAGAAACCAGCTCCCTGAGGATTTAGGAAGTGGGGTACAGCGAGCCTTTCCCATCATGAGTTTAGTTGGTTACTAATGCATCTATCAGTAAATTCATTTCTAAGTAAAGAACAAGTCTGTTTTTCTCTTAGAGCAGCTAAGAAAGTCAGTGAACAGCCCCAAGTCTCAGCAGTGAGGGTGGACAGGCCCTGGAGCGCCGGTCCTCAGCGGGCACGTTCTGTGCTCTCCTGGTTCTGCGTCCACCTGCCTCCCCTCTGCCTGCCTGTTACTGTCCTGGGAAAGGGGCCTCGTCAGGCAGACACAGTCATTTGCACTGTCAGTTCCCGGGCCCAAGTACTGAACGGGTACTGAGTCATTCCTAAGTCCAGGAAGAGCTCTTCAGGTTCAAGGCTGGGCGGGGGCACCCTCCCTGTCCCCACTGTCCCGAGCACTGGAAGGGCTTGACCTGCCATTCCTTTCCTCTTCTGGATCCCTGTCAGATTTCTTGTTTTTGCTTCTGGGACCGTCAAGAGGGCTTTGTCCGGATGCAAATTGGCACAGTACGCAGCTGCAGGAGCCCCAGGAGTCCATGGGGAAGGGGCACGAGCCCAGGCCAGGCTGTGCTTAGCCCTCACTCCACAGAGGAAGGAGGCCGTCCCCTTCTCTCCCGACCGTGGTGCTGGGCGGGGCCTTCTCTCACATCCGAGCTGTTTGTGAAAGCACCTTCCGCGGTGGCCTGGCTCCTGCTTCCCCTCGTGACTCACCCCTCACCACAGCGTGCCTGCCCCGGAGCAGGCCGTGCTGGGCTGCCGCTTACCCGCAGCCACACTCAGTGGCACTTGCTGTCCCTCGGTGTCCTCCCCCGCGGGTGACACAGGGTATGGCTGGAGCCAGAGTCAGCTGTGACGGTGAGAGACGTGGCGATGTGTAGTGCTTCATGCAGGTACAGCACGGGGCAAAAAGAAATACACAAAAATAGAAAAACTGGTGCTATCACCTTCTTGAGGAATTCAGGAACTACGATGAATTTAAATAGGTCTCCCTTCTTTTGTTAAACTGTATTTTCCTTCTGTCTTTGTAATTAAAGAGGAGGTTAAACTAAAAGAGGAGACATTCACTTCTCCCTGTGAGATTATGGAGGCTGACGGAGGGCAGAACCCACTGTTGAATGCAACGCGGCTCTGAGCTGATCTGCTCACTGAGACTGAAGTTAAAACATACCTTGGAGAGCTGTTCGCTTTTCATTTCCTTCCCAGATTCATATTCTAAGGAAATAACTTGCAGAGAAGACAGGGCTAGTGTGGCTTTTTGTACTACTTTGATACTGTAGGCTTTTTAAAAGCATTGTTGAATTCTCCCTCCGAATTTCTCCTCTGAATTTTCTACCTACTGTTATCTCTAAAATAACTAAGCCAAACCTAGCAGCAGCATGTCTCGGCGATTGTAAACCATTTCAAAAATGGCCTTGTAGTTCTAGCATCCAGTTTTTTCCTTCTCATTGTAAGACCGTATTGCTATATGGAGACAGAAGTTGCATCTCACGTGATATAGAGGCCTGCTTAGTATCTCTTCATTTTTCTATTGGAAATCAGAGGAAAAGTAAGGAGAAAGGCAAAGCCCAGGCATTTAGGGCTACAGCCACACCACCCCCTGATTTTGGGGTCACTGTACGTGGTGACGGTGATGGCCATGCTGAGCCTGCTCCTCTGTCTGACGCAGACCTCGTGATCTGTACGAGCAAGGTGAAGATGCCACACTGTGGTGGCAGCCAGCCCAGGAGTCACCTGCAGGTCTGTGCACGTCTCCTGCCCAAAGCCCTCCTGTGCAGGCCACAGCTATAAAGACCCCAGCTCCTCCACGCTCTCAGAGCCTGCATTCTGCATGGGAACTCGGGGACAGCACAGGGCGGCCCCCTCTCCTGGCTTCCTCCTTCCTGGTGCATAACACAGAATGGCTCCCGCTTGTGCTTCTCCTGAGCAGTGTGACTCCTCCCTGACCTTTGCAGCAGAACAGCTTTTGGGGGAAGCTGGCAGTGGCTCTGACCTGGGAGTGCTCTGTCCGGGGTCCCCATGACCTGCAACGCTGGGCTGGTGGGTCTCCTCGAAGGCAGATCCCTCTGCAGCCCCAAGCACTGTGACCGCGTGGCCTGGCATGTGGCCTTCACGGGGAGGCGTGGGTGGTGGGATGTGCATGTCACAACAGTCTCTTATGCCATCGCTGTTTTACTTCCTGCCTAATTCTCTTTCCCTTCTTTCTTAGAAATATTATGGGCTGGATACTAAATGGGGTGACATCGAGCAGTGGATGGTAGGCCTTGAATACAATTTGAAGACTTAAAATGCTTTATAATTGAATTCTTATGCAGTGTAATTATGTAGATGATTCCGATCGCACCATAATTTGATCCCGAGAGGTCTGTTTCCAGGCCTGGCTGCATCTGGTTCCTGGATGCAGCCTGCTTAGGAACAGTCCAGCCTGCTGCATGTGTGTCCTCTGTGCTGACCTCTGTGGGGCTCTCCCACCTTAGTCTCCCCAATTTCCTGGGGCAGAGGATTGCAGCCAGCCACCCATCGCCCCCACCCTGACCTTTGTGCACCGATGCACCCGGCTGGGCGAAACCCTGCTCTTGGGTGAGGAAAGACCTTTACTTCCTCCACCTGTTTCCTTCAACAGCATCATAGGGACCCCTCTGCCCACCCAAGCTGGATGAGAGCGGGCTCACCCCAGGGGCCCAGCCCTCCTGCAAGGAGAGCCCACCTGGTGGGACTCCAGGAGACATCCTCGTGATGTCCACGGGTCCCCAAAGCGGACTTCACTCACCCACCTCTTCCCATCCTGACTGCCGGGCCCACTGGCCTCCCCACGCCCTCCTGGGGTCCTGGCATCTGAGAACCTGGCCAGGATGACACGTCCCGCCCCCATTCCTGGAGCACAACCTCAACCGATGTAGGTATCCCGCGGTGGCCTCAGACACCTGCGGGCAGCGTAGAAGACAGGACCAGGTTCAGCCCCTGCGGGCCGCTATCTTGGCTTTTCCTACCCAGGAAGAAGGCTGCTAAAGCTGATAATGTGCTGATTTCACTGCCTAAACAAAGACTGAAATCAGCCTTCCATTTAAATGGATCAGATCAGAGAGGTTACAAAAAACCCTTAAGATGTAGGCCCTGCTCCCGGCTCGCTGTGTTTAGGCCCAGAATGAACTACATCAAGGAGGCCAGCGCCTTAGAGGAAAGCTCCCCCTGCCCTGCGTCTAGGTGACACGTTAAAAGCAAAGAAAACATTTATTCGGCAGCGCATCATAACAGCCGCCACGCTCTCTAACGCTCTCCTGCTCTCCCTCCTTGTTGGTAGGAGGACAGCGAGCGCTACTCGCGCAGATCCCGGAGACTCACCTCGGTTAGTACCGCGCGTTTCATTACCTGGGCGTCTCGGCGGGAGCCCAGTTTGTCCATCGAGCAGCTGAAGTAGACGTTTACTAATGCCGATGACACACTGGTGTCGATGTCTAGACAAAGACTGAAATCAGCCTTCCACATTTTAACCTAAATTTGGTAAGGCGAGTGTGTTTGGGGAATGTGTGAGTATCCATGGCATTTTCAGTGTCTTTTGCTATTGAATACCCACGCGTAATTTACACAGTCCTTGCCCGGAGGTTTATGTATAGCTTAGTTAGCTGTGATGTAAATATTATCACTTAAAGAAGTTATATTGCATCCGTGCTATCCGCGAACAGGCCGAGGCGGACAGAGGCACGCTAAGGCCCTGCTGCCGAGGACCCAGGCTCGTGCACCCTGAGCCGGGGTGCCGGCTCCTGTTGGCGGGCCGTCTTGTCGCTTCACGGCTCTTCTCCTTTCTCTTGATAGGCCTCGGACGAGGATGAGCGCCTGTCAGTGGGTAGCAGAGGCAGCCTGCGGGTCAGTACCGGGCTGGGGCTGCATGCGCAGCATGTGGCCTGAGTGTCTCCCCTCCCGCCCCCACCCCCGTCCCCCACACCTGACCCAGGAGGTGCTTGTTTAAAATCCAATGAATGGGGCTTTTCGCTGTGTAAAGAGACTGTCAGTGTTTCCCCCGAGAGTGGATGTCACCCTTGTTAGTGTTTTTCTGCATCACAAAGCCACCAAACCTCCATTGACAGTTGTCTCAGAATTGTTGGTGAGAAGACGCAGTCTCACCTTCAGCTTACACACTTCTGCAGTCTCAGGTGCCAGGTATGGTGGCACCCGCCTGTCATCCCACCGCTTGGGTGGCTGAGGCAGGAGGATCACCTCCAGTTCGAGGCCAGCCTGGATGACATAGTGAGTTCAAGGACGGCTTGAACTGCAAAATTAGACTCTATCTCAAAAACAAACAAAAACAATTGGAATCTCAGTTTATGTAGCTGTAAGTTATTATCCGTGAAGTTTTTGCACGCTGCTGGAGGCTGCCCAGTAACAAAGGGTTAGACCTGTGTCCGCCTCAGCAACCTTGTATTAAAGACAGGAAATCTCTTCATCGCTGGCAGTTTAAATGGTTATTTATAGATACACATATATGTCAATATGTGTTTTCCTTAAACATTCCAAAAACTTTAATAATCATGCTTGAAAAGATTGTGTGCTCTGGGAGGCAAAGTAGAGAAACTGTTTTGTTACTGTTCTAACTTAGTAAATTTCCCTGAGCGCGTCAGCTTCATTTACTGCAAGGCTGAACTTGTATCTCCCACAGCTCATAACTGGCTCTCAAAGCAGTTGCTCCTGTTCACTAAGGGGCTGCGTAGACCTGCAGGCTTATTTTCATCCCCATGCCGATTAAGCCATAGTTTTGCCCCTTGACTTAACATGCGCGTATGTGTGCATTTCATTTGACGGGGGGCTGTGGGGGACATCGTCCTTGGGCTGTTGCGCCATGCCGGTGGTGCCCCATCCTTGCAGCACTAGAAGCAGGTGGTTGTAAGACCTTTCTTCCTTGGAGGCCTCGGCTTTGTGATGCAGGTGTGGCTTCCTCGGGGCCTGCTGGCACGGTCCACCCTGGAGGAAGGAGATGACGGGGTACAAAGCTCAGTTTTCCAAGTCTGAGGCCTAGGCGCAGACCTCACGGCTGCTGAGCTAAGAGGGAATCCTTGAAGCCAGGTGAAGGGCCCAAGGAGTGAGCGGGCCAGGGCAGGACTACCCACTGGATTTAGCGTCCCAGTGACACTCCTAAGAGAACTTCTGATGGCAATGGTAAAAGCAAAACCTTATCAGTAAGGGTGGGCGTGGTAGTGCACACCTGTAATCACAGTGCTCAGGAGGCTGAGGCAGGAGGATTGTCCTGAATTCAAAGCCAGCCTGGGCTATATAGTGAGCTCAAGACCAGCCTGAACTACTACCATAGCAAGACCCTGTCTCAAAACAACAACAAAACCCAGAAAAGCCCATAAAACCTGATTGGTAGGGAATCAAAACAGAATAGGAGAGAGATGGAAACACAATTCAAATGTCATCAAAATATCGCTCTTCAGATCTGTTCTCCTCCTGAGATTGTGTGCCAGACTGTGGCGAGTTGCATTTCTCTGGGAAGAGAATGTTCACTTCCTTAAGATTCTCAGAGCATTTCCTGCCCCCAAAGTGTGAAATGCTTGCAGTATCGATTAACATTACAGTGGGATGCTAGCCTTCATTTCACTTTCAAAGCTCTTAACCAGAAAAATGAGTTAAATTTCTCTGCTGGCTGCTGCTCTTTGCCAAGGTAGCGAGTGTATTTAGGGTGTAGCTTCATGCAGGAAGTCCACACGCTGAATGAGAGAGAAGAAAGTCACTGGGATTTTCATTTTCCAGTATAGAGTCTGCTACCCTGCTCTTTCCCATGAAACACTTGATCTAAAGAAGTAGGCTTTTTTCGAAAACCACAGAACTTGAGAACTTGGATCCCGGAGAGGAGAATTTGGCTTCCTCATTTTAATAGGGGCAGAACAAGTCCAGGCTTAAGAGGCCTTCTGGGAGTCACAGTTCTTGGTAGTAGCGCCAGCACCTGCCGCGCCAGGCCTGGGGGCTGTGCCCTCTCCACGTACCAGGTGTCTGAGGTCTGACCCTGAGACCATGACCTCCCAGAGGTCTACTGTAAGACCGCATCTTTAATTCCTCAGCTCCCAAGCACAGGTTCTCTGCATTCAGCCAGCAGTTACTATAAACCTACAAAGGCAGGGGGAGGGCAATTTTCCTGTCCTGGTGTCGGCATGGATGATCCTCGTAGAAAATAAGATTTTAATTTTTCTTATTTAAAAACTGACATCAGGGGCTGGAGATTTACTTCAGTGGTTCTAACGGTCTGCCTCGTAAGCATAAGGCCCTGACTTCGATCCCCAGCACCAAAAAAAAAAAAACTGACAGCAATACATCTGTTAACTTTTCTCTAATTTAATTAGAATGTACTGTGTAAAGGAAGAAATAAGATTGCTCAAGCCATTTCATATTTTACGAATTACAGCACCCGTTGTCATGGTAGTCTTTTTTAATGTTTTTGTATTTTTATGGTCATTATCATTTAATAGAATTCTTTTTGTAAATATATGTAAGATCCTAGAAGTCATGAAAAATGTATTTATTTTCAGATTGTCATTTTGTTTTGATGTTCTGCTTGGTTTTCTAATTTACTTTTGGCTTCTCCCTCCTCTTGTTTCCCTCTCATCCTTACTCTTCCAGTCGCAGCCTGACCTGGAGTGTGGGGGTCCCTACGCCTGGGTGAGAAGGGCAGATACAACTTGTGTGATCCTAACTGTGTGGTGTTTCCACTAACCTCGTGGGTGCTGTCTGAGAAGCCCGGGGTGGGCAGGGGTCAAGCGCAGGGTGGACCAGGCCATGGGCGAGCAGGAGGGCCTGGGCCCAGCACCAGCACCAGCAAAGCCCAGGGCGTCCTTGTCCATCTACCAAGCTTTCCCCGGGGGATCACGATGTCAGGAGGGCAGGTCACCTTCCAGGCCCCACAGGTGGACAGCGGCGCGTGGCTCCTGAGGCCTCGCCGCTGAGTGCCAGCTCTTTGCCAGCTAGGGTAGCAGCTATGTGCAGCAGAGTGAAATGGGTTGTGTCAGCTTTCAAGGAACTCACTTGGGCCGAAAAATCCTAAGCTTCTGAGTTTCTTCTAAAAGATTAAATGTCATTTTACCTAGTAAAAAAACCTTGTTTTCTAATCTGTAGCCCTTTAAACGTACCCTCTTGCTCTTCTGCCAGAAAATACCCTTTGTGAAGGTCGGGATGCTCTGGTAATAAAAACTTCTGATTTCCACTTGAATTACTACTCTTATAATGTCACGAGTTTCTGTCCTCATCTATCTATCATCTCTCTATCTGGCCTCATGCTTTTGGAACACCTGTAGATTTACCCTTAAAAGAAGAAAACTTTAGTCTCACCCAAAAGCAGGCTCAGCATGAGGGCGACTTGGTCCTGGAGTTACCCTGACACTTTCTACAGGACTCTGCAGTAAGGACTTATCTCAGAGCAGCCAGTGCTTCACCAATTACTACTTTTTTGGAAGTATTTGGCAAGTTCTCATTTTTAAAATGCATCTTTATGACTAAGGCGAGAATTAACCAGGATTGTTCCAAGCCTGCCCGGCACCTTTGACCTGCCCAGTGTCCCAGTCACAGTGCCACCCTCAGGGCAGACCTACTGGCATAGTAGGAGCATGCGGACTATGACAACAGTCAGGAAGTGCCCTTCACAGAGGGTCTCTTATTTACCTGCAGAGATTTCCATGCTGCCACCGGTAGATGAGAGCATTTTGTGACACTACAGCAATTCTCCTGTTCTTTAAGGAATTAAATGCTTTACCAACCTGTTATTTTTATTTTAAATGCACAGTAGGTTTGGCTGACTGAAGGGCCAGTCGTGCTGTGGTGAATGAACATAGAAGTTAGCAGTGGTCAGGAACACATTTTGGACTTTGGTTTTCCATGCCATTCTTTTTAAAAATTAAATCCAATGCATCAGGTGTTGCACTCAAAATTTTTGATTTAGCCTTGCTTGTTGGTTTCCCATCTCCAAGACCCTTTAAAATGTGCCTTGCTATGTGATTCACATAGAAAGATAGAAACCTGACACTCTTGATCAGCAGAGCTGACGGCTGGCTTTTGCATGGTCACCCAGGACAGCACCAGCCTTGTCAGCTGTGTGGCAGTCGTTACGAGTCTGATGGGTCGCCCATTGCTGTTAGTCACAGGTCTTGCCACGGCTTCTCTTCCACCTTGTTTCACACCCAGAAAGCACTGCTTTGCTTTCGCTCTTCCATGGCTCCATCACAGCAGTGCTTCTGCCTTATGCTTGTGAGGTCCCTGGGGGCTGGTTACAGTTCATGTTCCTGGCATCCCGTTTCCTTCATCGGGGCGCTCGCTGCCTGGGCACACGCCAGGTACCGTGATGGGGGTGACCCGCAGACTGCCCTCTTGTAGCATGTGACCAGCAAAGCAAACAGGCACCCGTACCACGTGAAGCCACACAGGGTGGGGTGCTGAGAGAAGACTTCCATAGAGCTAGACTAGCTGAACGTCAGAGACCCGTGAAAACACCCCCACCTGTCTAAATGCACCAGTAAAAGCATCTGGAGATGGCGATGGGGTTCACTAAGAAGGTCAGAGCTCTTTTCACAGGGACGCTGTCAGCCAGACCCTGTGGCTAGGGAGTGTGCTCCAGGAATGCGTTCTAGGAACGTGTCCTGTGGCAGAGTGCCGCTGCAGCCCAGGCAGGCCTGCAGAAATGGGGGCGCAGGAGAGTGTGTTCACTTGCCCAGCTTCACCACCTGGTCTCTCATGGCAGGGGGTATCAGCTAGGGAATGGCTGGAACCACAGGAGGGAGCCTGTAGTATTGTGTTCATTTCTTCCCAAAACTAGTTTTTCTTTTTTGTAGTGCTAGGGATTGAACCCAGGACCTTGCACATGCTAAGCAAGCACTCTATCCCTGAGCTACATCCTAGTCCTGTTTCAAAATTTTTAAATTTTGAGACAGGGTCTCACTAAATTGCCTGGCCTCAGAATTTGCAGTCCCCCTGCCTCTGCCTCCGGAGTAGCTGGGATTACAGGTGTGTACTACTGTATCAAAAACTAGTTTCTAAAGACAGAGCAAGGGACTAAGATTTAGTTCTAAACTGTACAAGCCTTTGACAGGCGTTTTCGTATCAAGTGATCTTGTTGAGGAAGGTGCCAGCAGATTAAATAACTCGCCCGAGGTCATACACAGAGCTTCCGTTTGGGTCTGAGTGGCTCGCCCCTGACTCGGGCGTCTGTGACATGATGGTGTCTGCCTCCCTCCTTATCAGATGCACAGGTGCGCCACCCTCTTCCATCAGCTCCTACGGTGAGTCAGTACAGGTTTCCACACAGAAGGGTGGGAGCACAGTAGGAGCTGGTGCTCCAGCCAAGGGGAGAGAGAAAGGGAGCCGCAGACACCTAACAAGCTCCTCCCTTGTTCCTGGAGGACACTTTAGGAGGTCATTAAGTTTGTCTTCAGGTTCCACTTTGAAAAACAAAGTAGGAAGACTGGATGCATGAAAAAACTAATACGGAAGATGCTCCTCATGATAAACACTTTCCTCATGTCGCACTTCAGGACACCCGCCCTCCCTTCTTTCTTTCCTTCCTTCTTTGTCTTCCTTCCTTCCTTCCTTCCTTCCTTCCTTCCCTCCCTCCCTCCCTCCCTCCCTTCTTCCCAGTAGTGGAGGTTGAACCCAGGGTCTTCACACTGAGTTACATCCCAGCCCCCCTTTTTAATTTTTTATTTTGAGACAGGGCCTCACTAAGTTACCCAGGCTGGGCTCGAACTTTTCAACCTTCTGCTTCAGCCTCCCAGAGTTCAGGGATTACAGGCATGTGCCCTCCACCCAGCTGAGCATTGCATTTCATTATAGATTGAAAGAAACTATTTCTGAATCTTATGACAGTATTCCGCAGTGGGCCATAAAATCTAAACCATGGCCTGAAATCTAATGGGCTCACACCCCTGCCCTGGTACCCAGCTTTCTGAAAGCTAGAATTTCCGCAGTGCTGCCTTAAAACTGGAAGAAAACTACGGAGGAAAGCAGCTGTCCCAAGCTATGGGCTTCACCCTACAGGACAGCCTTAAAACCAACAGTGACATGCATGTTATGCAGCCTGACTTGGTTTTCTCCCACTTACAGCGGTGTGGGCAAGAGGCAGGGACATCTGGAGGAGTGGGCTTTGCGTTACCCCCAACTTGCCCGCAACTTGCCCTGCATCCCCTGTGCTGAGAAAGCGCAGCTTCCCTGGCTGATTTTCCTTGCTGATTTGTGCCTGTGTCTTCATCTGCACACTGATGTGGGTTTTCTCTTCTCTTCGTTGAAACAGACCAATGGTTGTGATGGAGAATTGTATGGATCACAGCCCTCGAGCAGAAGATCTGGCAGGGTTAGTATAGCCAACTTGCGCGGTACAGCATTCACACGGGCTGCTTGAAAGCTGCTGAGAATACTTGCTAAATATAGCTTCTTTTTATAAGAGGTCTTCTTTTTCTAGCACAGTAGAGTGAAAGATAATGTTTTCCAGCTAGCAGACATTCTCAGGATTCTATCACATATTCTTAGGAGCACTTACATTCTAGGTGTTAGCAAAAGAGGTCACTATTGCTAAGAATCTCTTAAGTTTAAATGAGATTAAACTTTAAGTCCAGATTTAAAATGAGCCCTTTCATTATTTTATTGTGTGTAAAATGTACTGGTGAGTTCTGCTTGCACGCACACTCACGTCTGATGTTTTCACAGCTCTCCAGGTCTCTCATGTGTAGTTTTAATGTTCACCTTAAATTCACACACACAAGAGCCTGCGTTTTCCCAGAGTGGAAAAAGACGAGAGGAGAAGTGAATTTTAGCGACAGGAGTGGCAGGCACTCAGAGGGTGGGAAGCAGGAGCCCGTGCGAGGCCAGCCACCGCACAGTGCCGCTCCTGGGGCCAAGAAACTGCGGCCGCCCCTGGACTTGTCAGGGTAACCGTGCCCTGGGGACTTCAAAACTGGATGCGTCCGAGTTAAACCTCATTATCCACCGCAGGCCTAGTCTAAAATCTGCCTGCCTGTCATTTTTTTTCTTTTACTACTAAAATGTTTTACACAGTTTAAATTTTAACTGTGCTGTGCTAAAGGTGTTATATAGTCACTTAAAGCACGTTGCTAGGCTTTGCATGGGTGACCTGCGCCCCACCCCCACCAGGGCAGCAAACTCGGCTTTCCAGAACCAGGCGGACAGGTTGTGTGAGCCTCCTCCTGCCTTGGGCTTTTATTATGTTTCCTCTGAGCTCTTACACCCGGACTTTCAGGCCCTCCCAGCCCGGAGCTGCTGTGTCTTCAAGGCAGCACAGGGCCCAGGGTTAGGGTTAGGGTTAGCCTGTGCAGACACACACCTCCGGGGATGTGTGCCCAGCTACCACGCAGGCGCAGTGTCCCCGCGTCACAGGAAGGCAGTTGCACTGCTCCAGCACCTACTTTGCAGCCTTCCCCCTGGTGTGTCATTTGACCAGAACTGATCACAGAGAATCGCCATCTAGAGCTGGAAGCTACTCTGAGTGCTTTCACCGGCTTCTGCCCAGTCACATTCTCTAGGCTCCTCCACCGTGGAGTTGTCACACACCTGGGGCAGCGCGGAGCAGGACGATGACAACCCGCGTGCCGTAAACACCCCATCGGTCTTCACCTTTGGTTTTTATGTTAGGACAGTAAAAGCGTGCTTTACAATTTTTTTTTTTTTTGCGTTTTGCTGTTTAGTTAGGGTTTATGGAATGCCTCTAGAAATCCCATACGCAATAGGACGTGGTTGTAACACTGCTCAGTGTGAAACTGGCTGTAAAACTGATTGAATAAATAACCAGAAAGTGTAATGTCTGACGACCAAAATAACCTCTAAGTTGTACTGAGGACCATCCTGGAGCACGAACTGCGGCACTTGTGCGAGGCGGAGCATGGAGGACGCACTGGGGGAATGAAACACCTTCCAGGTGTGGGAACACCTGTTTTTGAGAACTGGAGCGCCCGCCCGGCACGGAAGAGCGTGGGAATATGTCCTCCCTGAGCCTTCCAAAGCGCCATCTCGTGCCTCCAGTTGTAACTTCACATGAGGCAGCCCTGTCCACATTCATGGTTGGCTGATATTTTCAGTATGCACTCAATCGTGGTAAAGACAATGTCCTGCCACTAATAAATAGGTCTCGACTGGCGGGGTCAAGCCGCTGTCAGACTCCTCCTGCCTCCCTGGTGCTTCCCGGCTGAGCCCAGGTGTGCCAGGCTGAAGAAAGATAGAAATTCTTTTTTTGGTTCCGGGGATCGAACTCAGGGGTTGTGCTTGCAAGGCAAGCACTCTAGCCACTGAGCTAAATCCCCAGCCCTGACAGAAAAATTTTGCAATAAACACAATCTTAGTTATCTCAGGATGTGCAATAAGGAACGTAGAGACTGGGCGGTTCTAGATGGTCTGGGCTGGGAACAGATGGGCCCCATGCCTGCACTGAGATGTGACAGGAAGCAGGGATACCGCGACACTCTGAGTCTCCGCTCCAGCTACACGGCCTCCCTGCCAGTGCTGTCTGGCTGGGCGATCGCACATTCGCCTTGCAGATGGGGTAGGCGGCGTTTGGGGATCATCACTGACAGCTCTCTTCCTCTTTGGTGCTCAGAACTCCGGCTGCAGCGGGGACAGCAGATTCTCCACTTTGTCATCGTCCAGGGAGGAGAAGTTGGTTGGTTCAAATTTAATTTTTTCCACTCTCTCTTCAGAAACTACAGGTTCTGTAGCATGTGTGTGTTTGTGTGTGTGAACTCAGCTCTCCTTTTTCCTCCTAATCACCACTGTTCCAGTTCCCCTTGGGAAGGTGTTTTGTGGCGACACTAACCTGAATCTTTCCATTCAGACTCCTCCTTGTCCTGCTTTCGTATATGAATTGTGGGACTCAGCTGGCTGCACTGAAGAACATATTTTTGTGTAGATTTTTAAATTAGAATTAATCAAAAGGAAGAAATAACACCTCAGCTGTCTTTCCTGGAGAATGTGAAAGGAGTTGCTGTGCAGGGCTCACAAGCATGTGTGGCTGTTTCCAGGGACGGGCTGGGTCGGAATGAAAATCCAGCCCAGCCTGGGTGTCTACCCAGCAGAGCACGCGTCGGCCCTGACGGGCGGGCTCCCTAGTGTGTGAGGACCAGGCGGTTGAGCTTGTTCATCCCAGCTCGTTTTCACCCAGCCAGACCAGGGTGGTCGTGTAGGCAGGAGAGGTCGAGGGGGCCCTGGTCAGAGGGAGGGTGGGTCCTGGTACCCTGTAAGTTGAGGAGCAGACACGAGGACTTCTCCTACTAAGGGTACCAGGCCTGAGGGGTAAGTGGGAGAGGAAGCCCAGACAGAACCAAGATCAGAGCTGAGCTGAGCCTGGGAGACCCCTGGTGTCACTCTGTGCTCCGTGACCCAACACCCACCCCTCAGAATCAGAACGGCAAAAATCAGAAATCCACAGGATGCCTCTCCTACTTCCCTCTTTAAAATCCTTTTAGGAGACGCAGTCCTGACCCCGTTTCTCCTCCAGACCCCCCTCTGCAGATTCCTGGTTTAGAGTTTTTCCCACCAAATTTTAAAAATTAGAACTCAGGTTACAAAGACCAGAATCTCTATTTAATTGCCAGCAATTAAAATTAAGTCCTAAGCCAGATGTGGTGACACATGCCTGTAAGCCTGGCACCCGGGAGGCTGAGGCAGGAGGATAGCCATGAGTTCAAGGCCCGCCTGGGCTATCCTGAGTTCAAGGTCAACCTGAACTAAATAGCGAGACCCTGTCTCAAAAAAAACAAACAAACAAACAAACAAACACAGTAATGATAACAGTAAAAATAATAATAAATGAAAGTAATTTTTTTTTCTGTCTATAGACTAAAAATACTAACTTGGTCTCCCACAGTTTTGCTGGTTTACTGACCCGACTAGTTCCTTCCCCTAGTGCTGGCGGGAAAGGGAAATCTGTCCAAGTTTACCGTGCCCAGGGGCCTTGGAGAGAAAGGGAAAATGTAAAGCTTTCTCCCCACCCACCCTCCCATTTTCTCTGATTCCAGGGACTCTCCTGCTCCAACCTCAGGCTCCCCATTGGCAGCCCTGCTCCCAAACCATGGTCCGCCCAGAATGGAACTTGGGTCTGTTGCCTCCCTTCCCGTCCCCCGGCCCGTGTGGCACTTTCACTGGTGATACTGAGTGGGTACTTCAGCCTCTTCTATATGATGTCCACAAAGCTTAGTGGGTGTTTGGATTGGTGACCAGTTTGCTAAGAACTTTTCTCTATCTTTAAAAAAATAAAATAATTCAGGACCTAATATAGAAAAACAGGCTTTCGGGAAAGGAGAGTTCTGTGCAATGCGTATTTTCAAGAGCTCCAGTCCAGAAAATAGGCCTCTTGGGTCTCCATTTCCAGCAATTGTTCCCCAATTGGGGTTTCAGGTTGTTTTTGAAAAAATATTTTTCTTTTGTGAATGTGTCCAGGAAGCAATTTGGAAGGTTTCTGTGAACAGTCTGATTCCTTGGGTTGGAGAGGCAGACAGAAGCAGTTTATTTCTTAAGTTCTCTCCATGTTTCCTATTTTCACAAGGACTGCGTTTGGGCCCACTCCTGGGCTGTGGGCTTTATCTCTGTAGGTGAGAAGTCCTGTCCCACACAGGATGGCACATTGTGTCCACGTGTACACCATATTCTGGAGGTTGGATTGTCCCCTCCTCACATGCACACTTGAGCTGCTGTGTCCCCCGCCTGGCCGTGCATCTTCCTCTCCTGCTCTGCATGCCCCGGTGTTGTGGGGCAGGGTGCCTGGAAGTGAGTCCCAGCTGCTGTGAAGTGGAGCCTGTGTGCCCAGCAAGCTGCCCTGGTGTCCCTGCATGTCCCCCTCCATTGTCTGTCCTGTTCCTGAGTTCTGGGCCTGGATTCCCCTTTCCCAGAGTTGGACTGCAGGAAGTGCCAGCCCTGGCCTCCAGAGCCCACTTCCAGGACCCTTCTGTGTCCGTGACTGTTTCTGTCCTGGGAGGGAAGGACACACACTCTCCACATGTGGGCTTCCGTCCCGTCGTCCTCAGTATTTGAGGGGGACGGGGTTCCAGGAGTCCTGAGGATCCCAAAGTCCACAGCGGTTCCATCCCTCCTGTAAATGCTGTTATTTACTGGAACCTAGTGCAGTGGTGGCGAATCCACGGCATGTGTGCCACAGCGGGCTGTTTGTATCATTGGAAGCTCTACAAGGTTCACTGTCACTGCCCGACACATCCTCCTGTTCACTCTCCATCCTCTCTAGAGGGCTCTGTCCTACAGCGTACAGCATGAGAACCTGCAGGCAGCTGGGGAGCCAAGCTGTCTGGGGAACGGTGACAGGAGAAAGGCTGTCTGTTCAGCACAGACGGGATTTTCTAGTGTTTTCCATCCTGGGAGGTCGAATACTGAGATGGGAAACCTCAGATACTGCAGGTGCCTATCAAAGACCCCAAGTGCCTTCTCCACCTCAGGTTTTGATTCAGGGGCTGCACTGCTGTTGTTGCTGTTGTTGACCTGGTGACAATTCTGGCCCCCCTCCCCAGCCTTTCTTCCCAGACTGCCTGAAAAGAATTGGCTAGAAAACAGTACTAGTTGAAAGTTTACGGTTTTAAAGTTAAAAATCACCTCCTATTCCTCTTTCTTGTAAATGTTGGAGTTTCATCCATCAGGTTTCCTGAAATCATGGTGCCTGAATTGGCCCTTCTCTTCTGTTATCCAGCAACGTGGCTGTCCGGACAACCCATTGCTGTTTGTGCAAGGGTTTAAAAACCTGTGTTTGCTCTCGTCCCACAGCCCTCCTATCTGTGTGGCGTGGCCCGGCCTGCAGCGAGCTGCTGGGTGCGTGGCCCCCACCCCAGCCTGTGCATGCGCCCCTGTCCCACCCAGTTTCTGGTCCTGCTGTGCATTTCACCCCTCTGTGGAGCTTACATTGCCCATGGTGGCTGTCTGTCCTCTTTGGCCAGGTCTGGGTTTTCTCTCCTGACCGCTAACGGGGCTGTCACATGGCTCCATGTCCAGTAAGACCAAGTCAGTATGTCCTCCAAGGGGAACGGGAAGTTAAGGCTCAATTAAATTGGTCAAAGTCTGACATCACCCCTTGCGGAACTGTAAGCTTCTTTCTCTGTGATTAACTACGTAGGATTTTCAAGGTAACCGAATGCTCTGTTTCCTACTTAGCAACTTCTGGAGTTGTAAACATCAACACTAAAACTGTAACTAACATATTTTAATATTTTCTTCCAAAGTCACTTAATGTCTTTTTTTAAAACTAAAAGTACGAGGATGCCTTGATAAACTTCAGGATGTCGGCCTCTCTGCTGGTTTAAAATCTGTATTAACACGTTTCTCCTTAGCATGGAATGCTTCTCAAGATGTAGCTTTAGTGATGCATTGGAGATTAAGCTGCATGCAGATTGGCAGCTACTTGTCTGTGTTCCCGGGTCTCTGGTGAGGAGCTGGAGAAGGCGGCGTTGAGTCACCCTGCACCGTGTCCTCCGGGACAAGCCCTGGCAGGCGTCACTCTCCCCAGTCGCCTTGCGTGCTCCCTGGGCGCCTAGCGGGAGGAAGGCACCATCTTGACAGTCTGTTTCAACCACAGGCATCTGTGTTCCCGGAAAGTGGCGTCGGCGGGGCTCGGCGGAGCGGTGCCTGCGCTTCCTTGGCTGTAAGGCGCTTCCGTGTTCGGCTTGCCATCCTGCCCTGTGCCACCCGCTGTATGGCCCCGGGGTGCTCTCAGGGTGCAGGCCCAGCGTGGGAGGACACAGGGTCTCACCTTGGTTTGCCGTGGGACTGAAGGTTGTAGGTGGTTGAATCGTGCGGCCCTCGAGGGTGGCTTAGCGTCCTCACTCTTCCGTTATTGGGGTCAAAGGAGACCAACCCAACCCCGAGTCTCCTCCACTCTGGCCTACAGCACTAAAGGGAGTAGTCTTAAGCCAACAGAAGGGCAGTCTGACAGGTTGCTAATTATTTTTGCCTCTGAATAGTAGAAGAAGACGAACAGTTTTAAGGACTTAGAATATTTCACTTCCTTAGGCTCTTTTGGGGCCTTTCTACCTCCATCAGTGAATTTGAAACGACAGACTAGCTGTCACAGTGGGGGCGGGGGTGGCTGTACAATGAATGTTCGTCAGTGCGGGAGTGGGAGAGGGAATAAACAGGAGAGGGGTGCAGTCCGCAGAGGTGGGAAAGCTCCCTTGCTAGCCGCAGCCTCCTGAATCGTGGTGTTGAGTGCTCACGGGGAGGGAGTCCGGCCTCGAGGTCCCCAAGCCCTCCTTGGGACAGGATGACTTACTAAGACACCCTTCAAATGCCTCTGTAGTTTTGCTTGTGAAATTCATCAGCCACCGGGCTGGGGGTGTGGCTGGGTGGTGGCGGGCTTGCCTAGCTCGTGCAAGGACCTGGTTGTGATCCCAGCACCCAGAGAAAAAAGGGCAAACCGAGCAGAAGTGAATGAGCTGCTTAATTAGCTGATCCAGTTTCCTGATTCACTGTGCTGCTTCTCCAACCATCATAGATACTCCCGAATTCTCATGAAGGAAGCCAGTCTAACCTACAGTTTTCTTTATATTGAAGATTTTAGTAGCAGTCTAATATTTAACATGACATAGTATTAGTTTTTGTTGCTATGCGAACACTGATCAAGTTTTGTACTGCATAAATCGGTTAATGTAACAGAGCCCACTGTAGTAAATATCCTTCCCAGTTCTTAAATGTTTTTGCAAGTCATTCGGAAGTTCATGGGCCAGGTCTAAAGGATGAAACTGTCCTGCATAGAATGGAACTAAATGATTTTCTGATATCAGAAAAGAGGAAGCACACCAACTCTGTTAGAGACAGAAACTGCCCAACTAGGTGGTTTTCTCGTGGTCTAAAGTCCAGCAGAGCCAGGTAAGGTGACACATGCCTTTAATCTCAGCACTTGGTGAGGCTGAGGCAGGAGGATCTGCAATAAGTTGGAGGCCAGCCTGAACTACAGAGAGAGACCACCTCAAAAACAAACAACACAAAGGTGTCACACCCTCAGGTGGCTTTGGTGTTTGTTACAAAGGAGGTGTGACCACAAGCCTGTGTTGGACGAGACAGGTGCTTTGTTATTTCTCCTTACGCACTCTGTGTTCTCTGGGTATCGCAATGGATTCTTTTCTGTGCTGGGCAGGGGGTGTCTACTGGGCTTGTGACAAACTCAGCTTCCTCTCGCCCTCATCTCTCCTCCGCTCACCCGCCACTAACCGACACACCCTTGGCTGGCTCCTCCTGGCTTACTTCCTGACTCCGTGACTCTGTTTTTGTCTGCACGTCCTGTGGTACCCACAGCAGCCCTCAGAGTACAGCGGCCATCTCAACTGTAGCTCCCGAGCTTCCTCCAGGGCCAGCTCGGCACGCGCCAGCCCCGTGGTAAGTCTGCCAGGGCCCTGGGCCCTGAGCCGCCTCTTCCTCCTCGTCCTCGTCCTCTTCTTCCTCCTCTTCATCCTTGTCCTCCTCGTCCTCCTCGTCCCTTCCTCTTGTGCCTCTGTCTTTTCAGAGTGACCCCTGCCTTCGAAGGCCAGCACAGGGTGGAGTCAGGAGGCCTCTCCATGTTTAATTTCAGGTCTCAGCCCTGTGTGGTGGCACACGCATGTAATCTGAGCACTTAGGAGGCAGACGCAGGAGGATCGCCATAGATTCAAGGCCAGCCTGGGCTATATAATGAGTTCCAAACCAGTGTGGACTATATAGCGAGAGAATGTCTTAAAATAAATAAATAACCCCCCCCCAAAAAAATCCCATTACTTTATTTCAGGTCTAAGTAAAAGTAGGTTTGGGGAAAACGGTCCAAATTGAGAGCGCTGCTATTTGGTGATAATGTGATGGCGACATCAGTGTGCAGAGAGATGGGCCGAGGCTTTGGGGGGAACTTCTGTGGTGGAGACGACGTGGCATGTGCACAGATGTGGTGTTCTCTGTGATTTAAAACCGTAGGGCTGACTTTTACTGTTTGCTTGGAAATGTTAGCAGCTGTCAGACCCAGATGGTTTTGTGAAATACAGTGCGGTCACGAGGCCCCCGGCACCCCTCTGCACTCCATCGCCCCTGGTCCAGCCGGCTCTCAGACCTTGCAGTGTCCCTCTCGGCCCACACTCCTGCTGGCTCAGGAGCTGTCCCAACAGTGTCACGGGGCCGCATTTTCCCAGAGGCTTCGTGGTTTCAGACAGTCTCACCTGCTCTGAGGCCTTCTTGGAAGCTGCTTTAGGGTTGTTGTAACAGGGATTTGGCGGGACGGTTTCGGCCGAGAGTTGGACGGGGAAGCCCGGCTGCACAAAGGAGGTCTGTGCAGAGGATTTGGGTAAAAGTAGGCAGAAGGTGCACAGAGGGGCCAGGCTATGCTCTTCTCCACTTGTAGTAATACTGCCAGCCACTGGGCATGTGGTACACACCTGGAGTCCCAGCACTCGAAGATCGAGAGTTTGAGCCCAGCCTGGATGACTTAGACCCTGCTGCAAAATAAGAAACTCTTTGAAAGGGCTGGAGGTGTAGCTCAGTACAAAGGCCCTGAGTTCAAGCCTCAGTACCAGGAAAAAGAAAAACAACTCCCAGCCACAGAGAAGTTTAAACGCGCCTCCTGACTTCACTGCCCAGCACCGTCCTGCCCAGCCTTGTGCCTGTGTGCTGGGCTGGGCTCCCGGTCAGCAGAGAGCAGCGGTGGGCTGAGCCCATCGTCTGGAGCACGGTGCTGCTGGCTGGACTTGGTGCAGACTCTCACGGCAGAGCCTCACCCCAAACGCCGAGCCAGCCCTCTCTGCTGCCATGTCCAAGGCTCACCGAGCTCTTACACTGCACGGACGCCGTCTCTATTCCCCGTGTCCTGGCTGGGCTGGCCTGTGTGTCTTTCAGGCTGCTGAACCGCAGGATTAGCAGTGCATTGGCTGTGTCAGAGGACGGAGCCCGGAAGGCCACGCGAGGACTCCTTGGTCCTCCTGCCTGGGAGGCTGGAGCAGCAGGTGACCGCAGTGCCATGGAGAGTAGCGACAAAGGCCAGTGAACTGCCATCCTGGCCTCTAGGAGAAACATGGAGTGGGAAGTGACAAGATCGGTTCCAGTATCGCAGTTCTCATTCCTCACTTGGGATGTCATGACGCTCCACGAAAACAGCCCCCCAAGAAGGCACAGCTGGTTTGGCCCTCCTTGGCTAGAACTGCCCTGGCAACAGCGCAATGTGGTTGGCACAGCCTGTACTGGCTCCTGGAACTGTCCCTGGGCGGGGTGTGTGCTGGGGCACAGGACAGATCTCCGTGGGAAGGACGTATGACGCCAGGCGAGGGTGCCCTTTGAGGCCCTGCAAGGGCCCAGGTGAGCCATCTCGGGTCCATCAGACCAGAGTGGCAGGCAGGGACACTGCTATTAAGAAGCAAAGGTGACCAGAACGAAGGAAATGATTGCTGGTCCCGCTTCAAGAAAATAAAGCATCTCTGTGTCCAGAGGCCACTGCCAGGATCAAGACTAAAGCTTGCTGGGCCCCAGTGCTCCGGGGTCAGGTCCTTGGGAGGCGGAGAGGGACACATGGGGCTGTAAATGAGCCACATCGTCATCCGCACATGCGGAACCTTGTCCTGGTTCACTCCTTCGGCATTACAGAATGTCTAGGATGTTCCAGCACAGGGCTGCATGGGAGCCAACCCAATCCGTCCCTGCGCACGTGGGACTGTGTCACATGAGAAACACGAACCTCTGCAGCATGGGTTGCAAGGGGCTGTGGGTGCTGGAGAGTTTGGGGTCGGAGGTGCTGAGGGTCCAGGCTCGGACCACAGAGGGAGCCACATTGCCGCGTGCAGCCAGCTCACCACCTGGCGAACCCCAGCAAAGCGGCCACGTCTCTGAGCATCCACTGGAATAGAGCCCGGACCCGTGTGCTGCTTCAGAGAAGCACGGGGGCTGAATGCCGTCTCTGCTGCCGGAGGTGGAGAAACAAGGTGGTGCCGGCTCAGGTTCAGGTTGCATGAGGAGCAACCCAGCGGCCAGGTGGAAAACTGAATACAGGAGCTCCAGGCCACACCGTTCAGGGTTGCACAAGTATCACTGGGTTTAAAACCAGAACTCCCCCTATCATAGACCCCACTGTCATTTAATATGAAGGAAAATGATCTTCAGTTGGTGTTTGCTGAGCAGGGCTTACAGCTGTAACTGCATTTTGAGAGGGACCCAGCGGTGGTACTGCCTCAGCGATCCTGTGTCCCTCCTGAGGTCTGGTGTGGCCTGGCTGGAAGCTGGGGACACCACGAGGAAAGGGTCCCTTGGCCAAATACACCCGCACACCTGGCTCATGCAGATTTAAAAGGACATCTTTCATCCACTCCATGGGGATTGTGAAAGACTAAAATAATATCTTTTATAAACCTGCTAGAAATTTTCCCATTGACCTACAATGTTGAGTGCGGCTTAGAAAGCTAACAGGCCACAAGACACGTGGCTGCCACAGGGCAGGACGGCATGCACCTAGCCCAGCAGCTCATCCTGCGTCCCAGGGCATGCCCCCAAGTCCCCTCCACTGGGTGGCCATCTCTGACAGCCTTGTCCCCATCCGTCCTCAGGCACCACATCCGCGACAAGGTGTAGAAATCCCTTATCTGTTCCAGCCTTTGCATATTATTTTCAGAGATAAAAGTGTTCTGCTCTATGTCAGAATTGAGCACCGTCTGGCTTACTGCCCTTGTGTCAGTGCCGCGCTGCCATCTAGTGGGGGCGGCGGGCGTGACGACTTCATGGGCAGCATCACACACCGTGGAGCATTTCAGGAGCGCCGGCAGACACATGTCTCTCTTACTAGGGAGACAAGCCACGCGGGATTTACTGTGTCAGAGAGAAGTCAGCCAAGCATACATCTGCTGCACCTTCCGTTAAGAGCTTTGTGTTTAACTTTGCTCTGCATGGGTCCCACCAAGGCCCCATCTGGGAAGGGTGACCTCAGGGTGACAGCCACACAGGAAACATGGGAGAAGCTGAATTCCCATGCCCTCCCTTTCAGTTTTCAAATGATAAAGGAAGCTAGTGTTTTATTTTGTCACCTTACCCCAATTCATGTTATTCATTTAATGCTTTGAAGTATTTAAAATTTGTCCTTTTTCTGCTACAGGTTGAAGAGAGACCTGAAAAAGACTTTACCGAGAAGGTAAGGAATCTCTGTGAGCCTCTGTCTTACAAGTTCACTGACCTAGAGGGTCTCAGAACTTACGGATGAAACGGACAGGAGAAGAGGGTGCTCAGTGTTAATGAAGTTGTTCAGCAGTGACTGACTAGGGCTGGTAAGTGGCCCACCTGGTGTAGTGTCACTTCCCCAGGGGGTCCCTGGAGTTACAGTCCTGAATTCTGTAAGACAGTGAAGCCCATAAGACAGAGCCGACCGTCCACACCCCACCCTGTGCACAGCCTCCGGTGGAGAAGCCGGACTCCCGAGGAGCTTGGGATCTGTCCGCAGTGACATCGCCCCTCCTACGTTCCAGGGCTCCCGCAATATGCCCGGCCTGTCTGCAGCCACCTTGGCCTCTCTGGGAGGTACCTCCTCCCGGCGGGGAAGCGGCGACACTTCCATCTCCATCGACACCGAGGCGTCCATGAGGGAAATTAAGGTAAGACACTCTGCACACTCATGACTCAGAAGAGCCTTTTGGGAAAATCAGTCTCCAAATTAAAAAAAAAAAAAAAGAGATCCTAGTAAAGTCCTGGCTTTTTCTTCTCAGTCCCGCATCCCCCACCCTCCCTAAAGCATGGTGTTCTCGCAACCCCAAGACCCAGCTCAGGTCTCATCTCCCACAGGAAGAGGCCCTGACGTGCCCGGGTTCCACCAGGCAGATGTGCCTCTGTGCCCTCCACACCCACTGTGTGCTCTGGGTCCATCGTGGTGAGGGCACCTGCTGGCGTGACCAGTCAAGTGTGTGCTGACATCTATGGAAAGTCTGCACATTTTTCAGAGTATTTTAGACTCCAGCACATGACCTTGGCCCGTCTCCCCCTCCTAGAAGTGCCTTTCTTTCCATTTGGAATATGCCTTGGGTGGACCACGTCGCTGTACTTGAATGGTTTTTCCTCTCCCACTAGGACGCAGGCTTCAGCCCATCTCTCTTATGTCCTTGGCACCGGGCATTTGGTAACGCTCTGCGTGCAAGAGAAAAACAACACAGTCCTGTTTGTTTGGGTACCTATGGCCCTTGTATCTGAGTGGGGGAAGGAAGGTGACCAGAAGTCCGTGTCCTCCAGAGTGCAGAGCCAAGACCAAGCTGCCTTGGGAGTCAGGTTCGGCTCCTGTCAAAGAACCTCTCAGACTCAGAGCCAGCTCGCGCTGGCGATGTCCGAGCGGATGGGTAACATTTGCCCAGGACGGGAGGGGGATTCGAACATCTGTTGGAGGTTGCCTAGGCTTCCTTAAAGATGCTTTCCATGTGCTGTGTCTATGATGCCAGCAGAACAGGTTTTTGAACGTTGTTCCTAAAATGCCACCCACCATCCCCTGACCGCCAGCGACTCCCACCACACTCCCTTTGCTCCTCTGCGGCCCAAAGTCAAGTCCAGTGCAGTCCCGTTTTGTCTCTTACGTCGTGGGCACCATGCATTTGCCCAGAAAGCGCTCGCTGAGTCCGCTCTTGCCACGCACTGCCCGGGGCACCAGAAGTGGGTGGCGAAGAAGACCCACAAAGTAGGCGCAGTGCCCTGAAGGCAAGGCACAGGTTGTGCCTGCACAGAGCAGGAGCCCGAGCTGCGGAACGGGTCATTAAATGTGCTTTGTCCTATCTTCAGACGCTCTTTTCTCTCTCTCTTTTTTTTAAAAAAGAAAAAGAAAACTTTGTAAAATTACAGTCATACCTTGGCACTCTCCTGGTTTGAAACTTGCCAAGCTTGGTACTCGGTGCATTTTGATGAGAACGTTTTGTCCCGCTTGTCATCTCCGTCCTCATGCTCAAGCTAAACCGGTCGGTGTCGGCTGCCCGGGGAGTCGCTGCTCCTGCCAGCCAAAACCATGAGTTTGGTGCTTGTCATTTTAGGTACTTGCCTCACCTCCTAGAACCAATTAATGAGTACCTAGATACCACTGTATACAAGATATGCCTAAGTTTTGTGAAATTATATAAAATTATAGGAGGTACACTTACATTTTAACTGTTGAACATTGCAATTTATGTTCCTTTAACACTTAAAAAAAAGAAAATGGGTACTCGGACTGCCCAGGCAATAGAAATGATGACCCAGGCATGTAAAAGATTTAGCTGTGTGTGATCTCCGCCGATGCTTTCCTCCTGACATCGTTTGCCATTTGTCACTTCCCCAGGAGCTCAATGAGTTAAAGGACCAGATTCAGGATGTAGAAGGCAAATACATGCAGGGATTGAAAGAGATGAAGGTACCGGTGTGTGGAAGTGCGGGCTTGCGGTGCTAATCTTCCTTAGCACAGGAAGATCCTGTAGGAGGAATTCAAAGTGCAGCTCGCCCTGCAGCGGCCCAGCCGATGGGCTGCGGGCTGGCGGAAGGCCAGCACGGTATGGCCGTCTTCTCCCAAGTGCCGTTCCTGAGCGAAGACACCGAAGCTTGGGTTCCCCAGCAGGAAGGGCCTAACAAATTCCCGATGTGTGTCGAGCTCACTGCCCTCCTCCAGGCTAGAAACTAGTGTCCAGACACACTGGATACTTGAAGAGGGACTTTGGTTCTCTCCCCTTTCCGTAGTCATTACATACAAACACGCTTCTGATTGCTTCTCAGAACATCCACTGCCTACGGCGAGGAAGGCAATAACAATGCATGCTCTTGGAAGCATCCAAATTATTTGCATGCTGTGAGATTTTACTAATTGAAGCAGCATCTATCTCAGTGTGTGTCATCCCAGATTTGAGTGTGTGCACGTCCTGGGGTTACTTTATTGTGCTAACGGGAAACAAAGTCACCCTGTCCCTCTATGGTAAGATGAGTAGTTGCTGTGGACATACAGCAGCTGGATCCACCAGGCAGCTTATGTCAATCCGTTACTTCCTTCTCATCTCCCCAGAAAGTCCCCAAGAAGTAGTCTCAACTCAATATCAAAGGGCACCGAACAGGAGAGAACATAAGCCACATGCCTAATCCATCATTCTCAAAATCATTACCTCTGTATAAAAGGGGAAAGACAAACCCACCAGAAACTGCTGGACCCACCTAAAATCCTTGTCCTGGTTTGGAAGTGCAGGGCAGGACTGAGCCAGTCCCGGGCAGCCTCCTCGTAGCCCGTGGTGATCCCAGCCAAGCCGCTCGCACTGCTTTCTTTAGCTTTGGTAGTCTGCACCCAGCGACTCTGCCCTCTGTCCTCCTGGCTTCGCCTCCTGCTCTGGACCTGGGAGTGAGCCACATGAGAGTGCTGTCATGTTTGTCTTGCTGGCCTCATTCCCTGCTGTCCTCTCCAAGGACTGACCTTTGTCTTTCTAGGACCAACCCAGTGAGCCCTGTGTGCCTTGTTTAATTTTCCGATGGGCCAAAAATCTGAAACTACCACCAGCTGTTTCCTGGTTCGTGAGCCAGGTGGGGGGGGGTGTCACCTGTGGCAGGGTGTGGCCTGCCACGCGTCACTGTCTGCGGTGCTTTTCCAGACTCCAGTCCCTGCCTCGGGTGATTACTTAGGAAACCTGTCCCTGACCAGCCCCGTGACCCTGCGCACTCCAAGCCCCAAAGCGAGGACACATTGCTTTCACCCCAAACCAGTTCGACACCAATTAAGAGATGAGAATTTGGTCCCTTGCGAGGGGGATTGCAGTGCCTTTGAAATTGCTGCATGCTTCCCATTGTGATTATCCACACCCAGAAATAAAGTCTACATTCACTGAAGGCTGAGTTTTTCTCAAGAATTCTGAATTCATCTTTGAGTTTTCCTAATGCAATTTCAAAACCGTGGCCCCTTTCTGCAGGACTCGCTAGCAGAAGTAGAAGAGAAATACAAGAAGGCCATGGTTTCCAACGCTCAGCTGGACAACGAGAAGACCAACTTCATGTACCAGGTGGACACCCTCAAAGACATGCTGCTGGAGCTGGAGGAGGAGCTGGCCGAGGCCCGGCGGCAGTGTGAGGAGAAGAGCAAGGTAGGCGAAGGTGTGATCAGGATGGGAGTGGGAAAGTGTGTGTGTGTGTGTGTGTGTGTGTGTGTAACAGCATTTCTCCATGAGCCCAGGAAACCCAAACTCTAGGATAAGGATACCATGCTCTGCCGAGTGACTTGAAATGCTGACGTGTAAACAAGGACAGTTTTCCTATGAAAACAGTAGTGGTTTTGCATGGAAGGCAAAATCATAGCTATGAAAAAACACACCATGAAAGAGCCTGCGTGCTTGGATAAGGCCCCCATAAAGGGTTCAGATGTTTCCTGTTAGCACACATTGCTGCTTTTCATTTTTTCACCACCATGGAGAAATAGAGTATCAAAGATCTTAAGAGAATTATATTCATTTATTTTCTGCTGATCGGAAAAAGACACAGTTTCTCTATTTAGGAATTAGGGGGCTGGGGATTTAGCTCAGTGGTAGAGTGCTTGCCTAGCAAGTGCAAGTCCCTGAGTTCAATCCCCAGAACTCCCCCAAAAAAGAATTAGATACTTTCAATGCCAGGTGTGGTGCACATGCTTGTAATCCCAGCACAGGGGAGACTCAGGGAAAAGGAGCCCCTCAAGTTCGAGGCCAGCCTGGGCTACATAGCAAGACCTGGTCTCAAAAAAAAAAACCCCAAAAGCAAAACAGCAACAACAAAAATTCAGATACTTTCGGGCTCAGAAAAGGGTCATCCCATGTGCACATTCCTGTAGAACTACAAGGGTTGCTTTGCTGCCCGTTTGCGACATCAGCGTGAGTCTGTGCACAGGACTAGCCGGGTTTGGGAAGCACTCAGAGGTTCTTCATGAGATAGAGAGCAAGCAATACTTGTTTTTCCACATTTTTAGAAAGTGGTTATTTATCAGGTCCTAATATCATCAAGTTCTTTAGGGATGCTGAGGTAGACTTTACTGCGTGAGCGTCATCGTCTTCAGACTCCCGAGGGTTCAAACCAGGGTCCCATTAAGGACTCAGAGGCCTCTCTGTCCAGCTGCTGCAGGACTGGGCTAGAAGCCGACGGGCTTCAGCTCCTGACCACTGAGCTGAGAGAGGGGCTCTTCCTGGGCCGGCACCATAGTGTGTTGGAAGCATCCCGGGACACTGTTCCTCAGGCCCCGCTAGCTGACCCAGGGAAGCTGGGCGTGCTAGGACGTGCTCCCAGGTGCGGGCCGAGGCCCAGCAGGAAGGCTCTGGTCTCCGCCAGGACAGGGCCTGCCACCCAGGCCAGGGAGGTAGGTGAGCAGAGCACACTGTGCAGAGCGGAAGCAAAGGTCGAATCCCTTCTCCAGCAGACCACAGCACAGATCCAGGGACAGGCACTCGGCTGTCCCCTAAGTTTCGGCAAAATTCACTGGGGACCAGGCCATTAGTAGAGATGTGCTGCTGCGAGCGAGAGAACAGAAAGTCCTGCAACCCGGTCCCAGGGGTGAGCCTCTCTGGGGCCTCCTTCGGGTCGCCCTTTCCTGCCTCGTCCCTGGAGGAAAGCTGGGTACCCAGGCTGGCTGCATTGGTCTCCTCTGACCCAATAAGTGTTCCTTGTCCTCTTTCAAGTCAAGAGTAATTGTATCACCGTGTCCCACCCCTCACCACAGCCCCGGGGACCCCAGGGGACACTGGAGCTGAGCGTGGGCCTTGCCTACTTCCCCAGAGAGAAATCGCTCCTCAGGCTGGCCTCATAGCAGCTCATCAGGGCCCCTTCAGCGCTGTGCGGAGAAATGGCTCTGTGGGCTGAGACTTGGAGGTGGGGCGACATCACCGCAGGTCACTTGTCCAGAAGGGTGTGTGAATTACAAGAACTGAGCTAAAATGACAGCGTGGCTGTCTCCTCCCGCAGGAGCTCGAGCGGGAGAAGCACGCGCATGGTGTCCTGCAGTTCCAGCTCGCCGAGGTGAAGGAGGCCCTGCGGCACAGAGACGAGATGCTAGAGGTGGGAGCCCCCCGCTTTCCCGGGGGCCTTGGGGCGTCTCCTTGCTTCCTACTGTTTTAGCTCAGGCTGCTGTGAAAAATCACCACGGACTCGGGGCTTCAGCACAAAAGTTCATTTTCTCACCGCTCTGGAGACTGGAAGTCCCAAACCAGGGTCCCAGCCCAGGGAGGCCCTGCCTGGCCTGTGGCGGTCACCTCTGCCGAGTCCTCGCTGGGCAGAGAGGACCCTGATCTTCTCATAAGGACACCCGTTGCTCGACCTTCATTTAACCGAAGGCGCTCTCTCCAAACACTGTCACATTGGAGGTCAGGACTTCGACGCGGGAGTCCAGGGGACGCGATTCAGCAATCACTCATTTTCTCAGTATTCTTGAAACAGCATTTGCACCAACAGCCCGCCCCTCGCTCAGGGCAGCAGCTCCATTCGCTGTGGACATGTCTCCCCCGGGTCCCCAGGAAGGTCCAGGCCTGCCCGCACCTCGATGGTAGCCCCTAAGACTCACTTTGAACTTCCAAACTCCAGAGCTGTAAGAGAACAAATTTGCGTTGGTTTAAGCCACTGAATTTGTGGCAGTTTGTTACAGAGTCAATAGGAAAGCAGTGTGGTCCATGTAACAGTGTTTCAGTTGGCAACAGACCGCTTATGTGATGGTGGCTCTGAGGGCGCATCACCCAGTGATGTCATCATGACCCTATCTTAGGGACTCCTGGGGTTTGCACAATGCCAGAACCACCCATGGGCATCCTTCTCAGACTGCATCCCCTTTGCGAAGCAGTGTGTGACTTACAGGGTTGGGTCTTCATTCTCAACTTAGGACATCCACGATTTTCAGGCGAGAAAGTCACCCACAAAGGTTTTCTCCCCGTACTTCTGCAAGCTGAGAGCAGGACAAGGAAATAACCCTAGTGTGCGAGGGATTCAGGGTTGATGAAATAGCGTGGTCCTTCCTGCCCACTGTCCTAGTGAGCATTCTCTTCCTGCTTAACCCTTTATCTGCTTTCTTTCCATCTCTTCCTTTCCTCAGGAAATCCGGCAGCTACAGCAGAAACAGGCGGGTTATATCAGGGAGATTTCTGATCTTCAGGAAACAATAGAGTGGAAAGACAAAAAGATAGGGGTAGGACTCTCACATCTTTGAAAATCTATTCAAATGGGCAAGCTGCTTGTCCTTACAGACTTTGCTTTGCAACGGCATGTGTGTGGTGTGCATGTAGCCCTGCGACACGGAGCCCACACTCCGGTGAGCATGCCAGCTCCCAGGTGGGCAGTCACTGGAGCGTCGGTGCTGACCCCACCTGCCACCCTGAGAGGGTCCCGGCCATGGCAGCCTGCACGGAGCAAGGCCTCTGCACCCTCGCGGTGTGGCCGGGCCTTTCCCAATCCCCTGCCCCATGTTGCCTGGATTTTTTTTCTCAGACGGGTTTGAGGAAGCTTGACATCTCCACCGAAGACTCCTCATACCCCTCTCCCTCCAGAACCCTCCCACATTTCGGAGTGACAGAAGGGAGGAAAGGGACCCCAAAGTCACTGCCAATTTCTAGAACACCACAACCCATGTGATCCAGCCCTGCTAAAGGTCCAGAAGTGTGCATGGCCTGGTCCCAGTGTGAAGCTGCACTGCGGGTCCACTTTGTCGCAGTCACAGGCGCTAGGCTAGGAGTGTGTGTGATAAAATGGCTGTCATTTTGGGCTTTTTTTTAGCATTTCTTTTTGTTCTTTTGGGGTTTTTGTTTTGTTTTTTGTTTTGAGACAGGGTCCTGCTATGTATTCTAGGCTGCCCTTGAACTCACTATATAGAGGTTGGCCTCAAACTTATATCAATCCTCCTGCTTCAGCCTCCCAAGTACTGGCCAAATCACAGACATGTGCCACCATGCTCAGCTCTTTTTAGTCTTTTATTTGCCCATCATTGAAATGGGCATGCCACTCCTATTAAGTCTGCAGCACCACAAGCCGAGCTACAAAGTGAGGCAGTGAATTTGCCTCCAGGTTCTCACAGAAGCCAGTGGCTTTGTGAGCCTGGAAAGGCTGCTGTCTGCCCGGGCAGATAACGGCTCCCAAACAAACCACCGAGACTCACACTTCTGCGTGCTTGCGTCTGTTGGTGTCTGGGTCACGGCCTCCTGGTCCCCGTGCCAAGTAACCTCTCCTGTTTGTGATTCTCCTTTCTCTGCTTGCTGCGCACACAGGCTCTAGAGAGGCAGAAAGAGTTCTTTGATTCCATCAGGAGCGAACGCGATGACCTTAGAGAAGAAATAGTGAAGCTAAAAGAGGAATTTAAGGTACGAAGCCAAAGCACCACTTAGAACAATCTCCTGGGCCTCTAGGGCTGTGTGGTGGTGTTGGGGTCACGCTCTCGCTGTTGGTGCGGCTCCCATCTCAGGTGAACTGGCGCAGACGCGGCACACACGTGCCACCTCAGGGCTGTGTCCTGGTCCTGGGCGGTGTATAGCACAGCTCATCCTGACGGCAGCCCGGATTCCAGCTCGGAGTTTTCTGACAGAGAACCTAAGTTTCTTCCCAACCTCAGTAGTAAGATCCCAAGAATAGACTCAGAGTTAGAGTGTATTTATTCCTGTGTGAACCCTCCTGTCCAAAGACTTCTCCAGCTCTGTGGCATCTGGAGTAAGCGGCAGGAACAAGGCCCACGCTGTGACACGCAGATCCTAGGGGCACAGTTCCACGTCCTGGGGCACATTGTAGGGCCTGCCGTTGCTGGTGCACCCAGTAAGAGCAGAGTCAGCTCACCAAGGGCTGCAGCTGAGTGGCAGGGTGCAGGCTTAGAGCAAAGACACGCCTGGCACCCCTCGCCCAGGCTGTACATGCCGCAACAAGGAGGCCCAGAGCGTCACGACAGCCGGGGGCTGCGGAGTGGACAGTGGGGAGGTCCCAGAGCTGGACCGCAGCAAGTTTTCACACACGTGAGCACAGTGTCATCCTTCTGACCGCACCAAACATGCTAACCGCCTCTTAACTCCTTCTTTAACCTAGTTTGTTCTTTCCTCCCAGAACCCGTGTGTATTTCTTTATCTCTATCTCCCTCTCCAAAGCACGCAGCCTGCGCTTTAGTTACTATGACTGGCCTGATGCTGCCCTTGGGGACAGCCCACAGCCCATTGCCTTTAGTGGAAAGGATGCCTGTTGAAAGTATCTTGTCCCCTGGAGATCAGGTCACAGAGAGTGACATAGGCAGAAGCAGCATTGGAGGAGGAGATCACAGATGGAGTGTGTTAATAGATATCTGTAGCTGGGGTGCCCAGTACCATACTTCACTGTCTCTGTGGCGGTATCCACTACTTCAGGAGAAAATTTCCCTTTTTATAACAGGAAAAACAGTTTAACCAGATATTATTGAGTATTACAGTGAGCCTGGTTTTTCCCCCCAGAAACACGGAATAATCTTAAATTCAGAAGTAGCTACCAACGGAGAAACTTCAGACACACTAAATAATGTTGGGCACCCGGGCCCTACCAAGATGACAGAGGAAGAACTAAATGCCCTCAAGTCGTCTGGGGACGGCAAACCAGGTAAGTGTGTGTTTTCCTTCTGACCCTGCTGTCTTTCTGGTCAGCACCGATCCATCTTCCATGCATTGTCAGAACTGAAGTCATCGTCACTGATAATTCACGGTCACGCGGCATGCCCTGTCCCATCACGTGGTAGTAGCTCCTGCCCGGTGGTGATCGCCACACGTGTTGCCTGGCATGCGTCTGTCTAGTGCTCACACCCACGGCTCAAGCACACGTTTCTTTGCTTCTCAGAGCTACCAGGCGAAGTAGTTTCCAGACTGCGCGGTGGAGGGTGCCCTGCGGTGTCGCTCAGGTGTGTGCCAGGAGCAGCTTTTTAACTGCCCTGTGGCAGGGTGCTCAGAGCGGTGAAGTGGGTCAGTTGCCAGAAGGTGCCAGCCAACCTCGGGGTTGCCGGTGCTGGTGGCAGAGGGAGCGCGATGGGGCCGCTGTTTGCAGCTGTCCCGGGTGACGAGCAGCCAGAGGGGCAGTGGGCGAGGTCAGTGCTGTGGAGGCACCTCCCGGCAGGAGTGGGGAACCCCCGCCTCTGCGAGAGGGGGTCCGTCTGCAAGATTATAAAGTTGGGGAGTCCAGCAGATCATGGGAATGTGTCGTGGTCTGGAGAGATTCACTGATTAATGTTTGTCACAGCTGGTTTGGGGTGAGCCTTCAGATTCTGGCATGCAGCCCCCAGAGAAACCCGCCTGTCCCTATGACCAGCTATGTTCCAGCTTCTTACAGCAGTGCTGGAGCAAGGTGAGGGGCACGGCCCTTAATTTAGAGTTAGAAGCTTTCATCTGACTTTTTATTTGTGCACATGCAGGAATGGATGGGCCTTGGCTTCTCCACCTTCTCAAGACTTGCTTCCCAGGGAGGGCCCCCCCTATGTCTATTAAGGAAAAACAGCTCTTGTAAATGTGTAAAAGTTGTTGCCAAAAAAAAGAAAAACCCAAGATGAATTAATGTCCATTGTGCCTTTATAAGTGATACCTGAGGAGCTAAGGATATGCTCATATTGCTCTTGTCAAAATATACATTTTGCAGATCTTTTAGAACCCTTTTGAAATGCTTAAAGAACCATAGGGATCAGTTTTATAAGTGCTTTCCAAAAGTTTTTGACCACAGACTCCATCCGTACAGAATTGTGGGCCCATCCCCCTGTGTGTGCTTATTTTTAACTTATATATGCTGTTTCATTATATAAAATGTGCTTCCCCAAACATATGTGATAGTAGAAACGTCTAAAGGGTGAAGTAAATGAGGTAGGAGTCTTGACATCGCCCCGTTTTCCCGGGGTCAGCGTCTTAGGGATCACTGGGTTAGGGTCTGTCAGGCTTTGACTTCAGCCACATGGGGTTTTGTGGCTGGGACTCTCTTCAGAGAGTCCCATATTTAACTATTCATTCCAAAGTAACGAAGCACTTTTTAACTGATAGGTAATCTGTTGGATTAAGTGGTCACATTGGTTTACAGTGCTGCTTCCTGCTGGGACCCTCTCCCCACCCCCTTGGGCACAACTGAGGATTCAGGGCAGACACAGGACCCCTTCCCAGCAAGACAGTGCTTGGTGGTAGAACACAGATTTCTTTTTGCTTTCTGTGAGCTACTTACAAAGCATCTTCCTTGATATTGACGTTGAGGCTGAGTTTCTGAACGTGAACTGAGTGTTCTTTTTCAAGAATTATTTGGAAGCTGCTGTTAGGGCTGCATAGCATCCAGAAAAGCATGAGTTTCCAAGATGGGCGTTAGAAAGGAGAATGGGGAGTGTGGGCAGGAGTCCCTTCTGAAACACCTTATTTTAGAATGTTTGGCTTCCTGGTCCAGGCTCTTTCTATTTTTTCAAACTTAACTTCACCTGTACAGATCAGTTCACACAGATGGCACCAGCAGCCACACCTGCCTTTAAGATGGTGGTGCAAGCACACTAAAGCAGCTGTTGCTTGCTGCACAGAAAGGGCGAGGCTTCTGTGTTGTGCGATTCTCCGATGACCTGCAGGAACAGGGTGGGTGGGAGTCCGAGCTTATCTTTACATTTTAATGTATATTAAGTGGTCACTGCATCCTGGGGTCCCTTCAATTCTCTCAATGGTCTTTTAGGAAGAGCCAAAGAAGTGGAGGTGAAAAATGAAATTGTGGAGAATGTGGGGAAAAGAGAAATCTTGCAGAATACTGAGCAAGAACAACACAAAGAGGACACAATAAAGGATGGTGTGGACGTAGAGGTGTCACATCCTGGTGAAAACGCTGAGGGCCAGAAACCCTCCGAAGACTTAGCAAATGCTGAATATGAGGAGCAAGTTCAAGGCCAAAGTCCAGAGAACCGTGAAACTCCAGGGCAGGTTGGCTCACAGGAGGTCACAGACAAGCCAGCTGAGGGGACTGGAGCGTCTCTAGGGCAGCCCAAGTGTCCAGAGGATTTAGGTAGTGAAGGCCCAGGTCCTGTGCACAGACAGGACACTTGCAATGCTTCAGATATCATAGACCAAAGCGAAAAATCTATGGAGAGGCAGGACCAAGAAAACCAAGATTTGAAAACCGACCTGGAAGAGGTTCACTTGAAATCATGTCAGGGATCTGCTCCTGTGCCTGTGCAGGGGCCACAAGCTGAAGGAGTGAGCAGTGCAGATCCAGGGGGCACAGGTGGGAGCCACACAGAGAAGGCTCTAGAGGCAGGGGGCGCTGCAGCTCGGGGCCCTGAGAGTCACCAAGGAGAGCGTCTGGTCGATGAGCTGGACTCCAGCACAGGGCACAGCTCAGAGAAGGAACTCTGCCACCAGGAAGCAGCTGAGCCTGGGGAGGCCCCCACTCCAAGCACAGAAGTAGGCAGGGCGGACAGCATGGAGGACGAGGGAGACGCAGAGCCAAGCGATGAGAAACCACTCCAGACAGAAGTCCAGGCTGTTCCTGGGGCTCCCGCAGCCAAGAGCAGCCACCAGGAAGCTCCAGGTCCAGGGAGAGCAGACACTGATCGCGAACCCAGCGAACAAAAGGGTGACCACCAGGTGGAGGCGTCAGATTCATCCCAGAAGAAGTCAAAGAATAAGAAAAAGAAAAACAAAAAGAAAAAATCACCTGCGCCCACAGAAAGCCTTGAAGATGTTAAGAAAGAGTTGACCTATCAGCATGCAGATGGACAGGAAGTTCTGGAAGAGCAGGGACAGTTTGCTGACAAAAAACCAGTGGCAGAAGAACAAGAAGAGGTGACCAAAAATGCAACACAGAAAATTGTAGCAGGAAGCAGTGGACAGGTTGATGGTCCTGAGGCTGAGCTGGATGGAAAACTTAACCAAGAGGATGTGAAAACAGAGGGAGGGAAGGAGGGAGGTACTGGGGACACCGAGAATTTGGCAAGTAACGCAGTTCAGTCATCAGGCACTCATGCTAGTGATAAAGAATTAGGGGAAGGTGTTACAAACGGTGGCGCTGAAACAGCTGGTGTTGCTCCAGAACCTGAGAAGCCAGATGAGACCAGCAGCTCCCTGGTGCAAAGTGAAAGCCCCTCTGGGGCCCTCGCAGATGCCTCTCAGACAGGGAGTCCCGAGAGGCAGGCGGTCCAGGAAGACGCGGGCAGCTCTGACCTAGAGAAAGATGACTTGTCTGAGCCGGGTGGAGAGCTGGGGGACTTGGGCTCAGAAAGTGGAGGGCACACCACAGGAGGGAACGAGAAGGGAAGGAGCAAAGAGGACTGCACCATGTCATAAGGCAGGCAGGGCGTAGACAGGGCTCCAGGGACCAGGGACTCCACACAGCGAGCTGGCTGCTGGACACTGGCGATGCTTGTAGGATGTTCTGATTTGGTGCACACATATGTAAAGCAGTCACCCACCACGGCGTCTACTATGCCACGTTAGAGACGGTTGCTTTTAGGTTCATATTTAATCAAGATTTATTACCCAGATCAGAAAGAAAAGCACACTTGTTTTCAGTGTAAGTTTGAAATGAGAGGATTCCAGTAATACGGGGAATGTAAACCTGCTCTGTCTGTATCCCAGCCAAAGACTACACAGCCTAGCACTTGCCTGAGGCCAATATGAATGTGGATATTCTTGACCAAATACATCAGCAGCTAATTGAGATGACCAAGTAGCGTTCTTAGATTTCTGCTTTATGAAAACAATGGATATTTAAACTAATGTGTCTCATTCAAATAGATGTACTTTCATATTTGATTTTAATGTGTATGTTATAACCTGTATAGTGTTTTATTTAAAGGAGATATATGGTCAAATAGCACATAGGTCACTGAGTGATAAGATTTGCACCTTTAGGACAATAATTATCATTTTAGGGATAACGAGTAAGTATCTGAAAGCACTAGAGAGATCTTATTTGCCTTTACCTCATTGAAGTATTTTATTTCCTACCGACACTTTTGGATCTCATTATCTGATACCTGAATTTATTTTGTAAAAGATTGACTTCATGCTGATGATGTACCAAATTCATTTTATACAAAGATTTTCAGAAATATTTTTTGAAACGTTTTTCCAGAGTCGACATGCGAAATTGCATTTCCTGCTGCAGTGTTTTAGTGGAGGGAGTCACTGCAATTTTTTTAAACCTTGAAATTGCTTCTTTGTTTGAACACCTAATTGTTAGTCAAAAGAGCAACTCAGAAGCTTACTTATTCTTGTGGAAATTGCTCATTAGTCTACAATGGGATATTTTAAGTAGCTAAATAACTTTTGTTATTTTGGTATAAATATATTTGTTGTTTCTCAATATATTCTAATTGGGAAAATTCTTGTTTTGATCTGCTAAAGGAATATATATTTTCTATATAAAGGAGATTTTAAAACAATGATACATTTAAATAAAAAGTAATGATAAAATATAAAATCACAAGAGAATGTACATTTTGAATACTGGTGACACTTGATGAGCTGATGCTAAGTCTTATTACTGTTACAGGATACAGTTGAGTGCAGAAAGACCAAACCCTCAGTAAAGTCTGAGGCAAATCTAAGTGTTATAGAACTGAAATAAAAACATTTTCTAATTTCACAAGCCTGTGGTTCCAGTCTTTGGGTTCCTCGACCTTCCACCTGGCCCTGTATCACAGCGTCCGCACAGCAGCACCCCTCCTGTGTGTGAACTCCCGCGGGACCCTCTCAGGGTTGCCCGGAGTCCCCTCCCCACCCAGCCCATCCTTAGGAGACAGCCCCTGGCTGACAAGGGGTTCTGTCCTGATGCTCACCTTAAACGTGCCACTGCCTACCATGGTCAGGAGGGTCGGACGGAAGGCACAAATAGACTTTGATTTCCGTTGCTGCTCCAGTGTCCTGAAGAAGAGGAAGACAGATGATGCATCTTCTCCAATGGGGCTATGCAAATAGCTAACTAGGGAGCCGCTGGCGACCAGGCTTGGGCCCTGCAGGACTCTAGGGGGTGTCTCACTGCGTTTGCTGCGGTGCACATTGGGAAGCAGCTCCCTTCCCACTTTTAGAGCCCCGTGGGAAGCGATCCAACAATCAGCATCACTGATGTGACACCGTCAAGCCCTCATAGTCCTCTCCTGTCCCACCAAGCACTCCAGCACCTCTCAGTCATTCACCCGCTCCCTCGGGCACTCTGCAAACCCTTCTGACCCCTTCATAAGCACCACGCTGGGGACCGAGAGGCTGGGACCCAGCTGTCTGGTGGGGAGCAAGGACGAGGGAAAAAAGGTGTCCAAACAAGTGTACCATTTCTTGACACCTGCCCCCCAACTTTTTGGGTTGTTTTGAGACAAGATCTCACTGTGTACTTCAGGTTCACTTGAACTTACTGTGTAGCTGAGGCTGGCCTAGAACGCATGGTGATCCTCTTGCCTCAGCCTCCTAAGTGCTGGGATTACAGGCATGTGCCATGATGCTGGTCTTCATTTCTTGACTGTTTTAGAGGCTTCCTGTAAACAAACATCAGTCACATGGCTCTGTGTACAGTGTGACCACCCCGCAGCCCAGCACAGTAGCCAAGAGTCACAGTGTAGACCCTTCAGTTATCAAGAAATGGCTAACTTGGGTGTCTTCCGTGTAAGAAGGCACAGACATATCACCGGGACCCTGGAACGCTGCCTCGAGGTCCAGGAGGGATTGGGGTGTGCCCGTCCCACCTGCAGGCCCCTTCTGTAGGAGCCCACAGTGTGCAGCAAGCCACCAGGGCCACTGAGCCACCGGACCACAACAAGAAGACCGATCCCAAATGTCCACCCAGGCCCCAGGGAAAGGGAGGGGGGTGTGTGTGTGTGATGTATGTGCTGTTTGGTGTGATGACCACGTATGTGTAGAAAATGGTTTTTTGGAAGAAAAACTCTTTTTGTCCTTCCCCATGTACTGCTCCTCGTTTATTCTTCTTTAAATAACTTTATTGGTGAACAATTTGAACGATAAAATATATTCACTTTCGATATGCAGTTTATTATTTTCAAAATGTTTTTTACCAGTCCATGTCTGCAGTATGTGATAATTCCATTCCTCGTGGGGAGTTGATACATGGACATCACACATCCTCATTCTTTTTACATTCCCTTCCCCACCCCTTCCTCCATCTCTTGTTCCCTTTTCCATTTGCAAAAGATCTATCTCCTGTTTCTTATCATCCATCTTTCATTTTGCTCTTTATCTATACTTCGGGTTTCGTAGTCTCAAAATGGGAAAGGCCATGGCTGATGTAGGAACCCATTCACCCCTCTGCTGATCCCTCGGGCCCTGCAGACAGAAGAAACAGGTATCCAGGCTCCCGGGTTCTGTATTTTTCAGCGAGCTGGCCGAGGAATTCCCAAAGTCCCCACCTGTGTCTGCAAGGGCCCCTTGCTCAAATCCACCTCCAAAGTGTGTGGTCGTGAGCAAGCCTGCACCTCCCAAGCCTTATTTTGCTCTCTGAAATGGGGGCACAGCTGCCTTTTAGAGCTGTGGGGAGGAGCAGATCTGGGGAGGGCAGTTAGGAAGCCTGCCCTCGCTGGCTGTGGCTGCTGTTGACCTTGCACTGCCCCAGGACAGGCAGAGGGGCTGGTGGGGTGCAGGCTGGGAGGACCACAGCCAAGCAGGGGTCAGGGACAGCCTGCCAGCACCTGGGAGTTTGCCCACCCTGGGAATTTCCGAGAAGCCCTTCCCTCTCTGTTTACCATTTGTAGATCTCTAGATCACTTACCAGAAAGTTTGTTAGAATTTAAGGTATAAGAAACAGATTTTTAAAATGTCATTAAAATACCTTCAGTAGCCAACTGATATTAATTTCCCAGCATGAAGAAAGCCTGTTTATAAATTGGGTGTTACAGTATAAAATAAGTCACAGTGTTCACTACTTTCGTTAAGCATCACACTGTCAGTGATGTGATTCTGTTTACCCTCAGATTAAACTCTAATCTTAAAGCCATGAAGAGCAGTACTCTTACTTTCTCTGTGTCAAATAATTTGCTTCTTTCTTTTTTGCATTTTCTTAAAGCTATTTAGTTTGTTTTCCTCTCCAATTCTGCTTTAAAATATATCTTCTTTAAAAGTTCCACCTCTCCCTACTTTTCATGTTCTTACTATAAGACTGCAGCTCAGATTTCCCTTTTCTCTTTAGCACTGTGATTATATTTTAACACTTATTTACTGTTATCTTTCTAGGCTATTTGAAGTCTTCTAAGAGAAAAAATAATAAAGGTTATAATAGCTAGATATATGAGCTTCAAGATCATGTTCTGATGTATTGAGTATTTCTTGTAATGCATAGAGTTTTTGTATATAGGAGTACAAAATATAGAAGGTAAAAAGTGATACTGGATTAAAGAGCTGGCCTTATTACTCACCCCCCATTGTTTTGGGTTCTGTGTTGGGTGGGCTTTCAAAAATGAAAGAATGTATGGAAGTTGAAATGGGACTCCCAAAGGATTGTGAATTTATGTTATGTTTAAGATTTTCTGCTGTCTTATTTTGCTATACTGTGCCTTTCAAAGTCACAACTCAGGGTCTTGGAAAAACAATTCGAGAAATTGTGTAACTTGGATTAAGATGTGGCTGGATGATTTTTAAAATGAGAACAAGGATGGGTTTTCTATGAACATTTTCCAGATATTTTCCCTCTGAAGAACTTGGAGCTCAGAGGTCCCTCGGGAATCAGACCTGGGCCAGGAGCTGGGGCCCTACTTGGATGGGTGTCTAGACCTGAGAATCCACAGAGGGCAGTGGTCAGGGCACCCGTGAGGCTGGGCTGCGAGGCCTTAAGGGAGGTGCCTGCTTGCCTCTAAGAGGAAGGGAGCAATGATAGCTGCCCAGCAGGTCCTGGCTGGCCCAAAGCTGCCGAACAGTGCCTGCCTGTGTGGAGGGTTGCGTGGGGGATGCCTCAGCCTCCCCACCATTCTGTCATCCCTTAAATTTGCCGTTAAGCTGATGTAAACCCTCCCCAGACCTTGGTTCAACCTCTGAATCTAAAGACTGTAAAACTGGACACTCCCTCTATCTCATAGATGCTTATGTACAAGGTGTAACTGAAAAATATGGTGAATGTTTGATTTTTTAAAATGTATTACAATAAAAGACACAGTACCACAAATCCCCCTTAAAATCCTCCCCCTTTCTGCAAACACGCTTATCCCACCATTCCTGAAGCTTTCTGAAGTAGCTCTGGAGTCCTCTTTCCCAAGTGTCTTTAGTTGCACTGTCGTGGCTGCCTCAATGTCCTGAATTGGCTCAAAACATTTACCTTTTAAAGTCATTTTGACGTAGAGGAAAAGCTACAAGTCGCCTGGTGTCACATGGGTGAATAAGGTAGACGAGGACCCCATCATGTTCTCACCAGCCCGCCTTTCCAATGGATGGCACTCAGCAGCAGCACTCGCTGAGCGAAGAACATGGGATGAGTGTGTTCAAAGCGAGGGGTGTATTTTGAAGGAGATTAATGGCAATGTGTCTGTTACCGTATTAAATTGTTTTAAATGTAAACATTCACTGTATATTTTGATCACTACGTTTATGTGTACCCTTACGTGCCTGGGGTGGGAGGAGTTTCAGAACATAAGGCGGCCCCTGCGCTTTGCTCCACAAGAAGGCAGCTGGGTTCACAGATGTGTAGTCAGCAGACTTGTGACTTGTAAAATGTGGCCAAAACTCTGATACTGGTGAGTCTATGAGAGCGATGAGAAAGGTGAGCACACCTGGGGTATAAACTCAGAAAGGAAGGCTGTTTAAAATGTTGGTCCAAGCCTGCCATAGTGGTAGGGGCCTGTAATCCCAGCACTCTGGGAGGCTGAGGCAGGAGGATCTGAAGTTTGAGCGCAGCCTGGGCTGGGGTTGCAGCTCATGTGCAGGGCACTAGGTAAAATCCCCAGCACTGCGAAACGCAAAAAGAAACAGCCAGCGCTCCTACACCTTGGTTCTTGGTGTGATTGTGCATTGCTAACGATGTTAAACTGTGAAGCCTGTGAGCTCTTGTGTTGCAGCGTGGTTTGCCTAGCGTTCTTGCATGCTAACTAGTAGAAGATTAGCTGTTTGCATGAGCCGGAAGCCGCCTGACGAAGCATGTGGGGAGGCTGGCGCCACCCACTCGCTGGGTTCTCCCATCCTGTCTGTGGCCTCGTTCACCATGGTACGTGTGTAACTACCTTCATCATTCATTTCACTAACCTGGACGATCCTTCCCTGGTTAGCAACAAGCTGGCCATGCCGCGTGCAGATGCACCCAACCTTGTCTTTCTCATTTCTTCAGATATTAGGTTGAAAAAGCTCATCGATGAACGAGAATGCTTATTGGAACAGGTAATGATCTTTTTATTACTGAGTTCTTTTTTGGGGGGTGGTTAGACAGGGTCTCACTATGTGTCCAGGCTGGCTTTAAACTCACTGTGTAGCCCAGGCTGGCCTTGAACTTGCAGCTGTCCTCCTGCCTCAGCTTCCCAAGTGCTGGGACTATAGGTGTGACACCAGCTTTCTCTGAGTTCTTGACCAGGGCACTGAAATCATGAACCTTCCCATCCTTACTTCCTATTGACTCTCTGAAAACTCCTAAGTACATCACATCTGGAAAAAAATCAAGCCCATCAGTGTTATATCAGATAGAACATCGCCAGTCCAGGAAGTTTAGTGAGGACATCTACAAGACTCAAAGCCTCACAGCTGAATTCTGCACACATGACAGGAATTGCTGCCCGGGGCACCTGAGGGGAACCATGAGAGGCTGGACCAGGACCGGTCACTGCAGACACCGTGTCTGCTTGCCCACGACCTCAGCCGTCAGCTTCCCCCCAGCAGTTGTTTCTTTGTATAGCTGGTCAAAGTTGTTCTGATTGTGATTCATCCTCACTGCTGTCTTCCACCTCAAGAAACACTAAATATTTGTTCTATTTGATCTTTCTCATATGCAGGATAGCTATTCAATTATTCTACAGCCACTTCCTCAGGAAATTCAGTTCCTCTAATTTTCCCTCATAAGTCCAGTCAAACGGATTTGCCTTGCTTTTTACTTTCTACAGTTCTGTTGAACAGTCTTGCAAGACCAGAGAAAGCATTGAAGGTGGTGGGTAGACTCTCTCAAAGGTCCTCTTTTAAAAACATACACTCAGGCCAGCTCATGGCTCAGCAGTACGTCACTTCCCCAGCATGCACCTGGGTTTGATCCCCAGCACCGCAAAAAATAAAAATGCATTTTTTTAAAACGTACTAGCTATAATTTTCTACTTGTTCCAAGTGAGAAAGCCATGGTTTTGGGGGGATTTGATCCTTGTTCTGCGCCCAGAAGCTCCAAAGGGCCCTTTCTCTCTTTGTGAATAAAGCCCAGGTCCATAGCATGCTGACTCTTGTTAACATTTCAAGGATTTAACGCAACAGCTCCTCCTGAGTCCCAGAGGAATTCCAGCTTTAGAAGTAACTTTTCCCTGGGTGTGGTAGCACACATCTGTCATCCCAGATGCTCAGGAGGCTGAGGTGGGAGGATCACAAGTTTAAGGCCAGTCTGGACAATTTAGTGAGATCCTGTCTCAAAATTTAAAAGGCAGGGTGTGTTGGGGACATAGCTTGCCTAGCATGCTCTGGGGCCTGGGTTCCCTCCTTAGCGCTGCAAAACTAAGGAAAAAAGAAAGGGAAGGAGAGAGAGTGGGAGGACTTTCTCCCCATGTTACAAAATAATTCAAGCCTGATATTGTAAAAATAATTTCTTTTTCATTCATTGAACTACCTACGATCAGAAGAGTCCTGATCAGCACGAGGTTTTTGGTTTGGGGGTTGGGTTGGTCACAGAGACCCCCCCCCCCCCGGTTGCCAGGCAGAGTGTGGACTGTAACCTTTTATTACATTTCTCTCCTGTGTACTTGTACTCGTGTCACCCCCAGCTCTTTGGCACCCTGGGGACACCCTCAGTAACCTCACAGCAGTGGCCCAAATTCAGCTTTTCTGTCTCCTTTCAAAAGGAGAAATTAAAAAAAAAAAAAAAGGAGAAATTGACAGACTCTGTTGGTGGTGTTTTCAGATTAAGAAACTCAAAGGGCAGCTGGAGGGCAGACAGAAGAGCGCCAAGCTAGACAACCTGCGGGCGGAGGAGGACATCTTGGAGAACGGGACTGACATGCACGTCCTGGACCTGCAGAGTGAGTGTCAACTCCTGGGTAGAGGACTCTCTTTCCCGTGGGCCGTGTTGGAACCGTCACGGCAGCGGATGCCCACTTCCCTGCAGGCCCCCAGAAGCCCCTCACTACGAAAGCTGCAGTGTTTCTTTGTGAGCCAGCCGAGGGGAGCAGGTGGCAAGGCACAGGCGTGTCTCCACGCCCAAGGGACAGAACAGGCGTCCCCAGGTGCTCCTCAGCACTGAGAGAAGCCACACGTGCCTTGCTGGATACAGCAGTCTTTGGATCTGCTGATTATATGGAAAAACCAAGAAGCATCTTTTATGCCCATAAATTAGAAACAGGATCAAGGGAGATGAAATGACGCCATCTCCGCCCACGCTATCCCACCGTTTCTTTGTCCTCGTGGCTAAGCAGCGTCTCTGCCTGGGGTCTCCTGCCCTCATGCGCACAGTCACAGACTCTCGGTGCCCCAGCTCCGGGACGCCGTGGGCTGCAGGCTAGAGCTCACAGATCTGCAAGATGATTGTAAGGAAGGCCTTGGTTCCTGGGAGCTGTTGTCTTAACATTTTCAAAGCCCAAACAAATAACAAATTTTCCTTCTCCCTCAACCTTTAGGAGATGCCAACAGACAGATCAGCGACCTCAAATTTAAACTTGCAAAGTCTGAACAAGAGATAACTGCACTAGAACAAAATGTACGTGTGCACTTTTTAAAGCACTCCTGGGCAGCTACACTGTTGATGAAACGCAGTCCTGTTTGCTAGAAATAGCACCTCACAGGCTGAGAAAAAGCAGCAGAGGTTTTTAGAACCAAAAAAGGGCTTGAGGAGGACAAATGAAGGCCAGCGTCTCAGGGTATTGCGTACAGAGAGCAAGTAGGGGAGGAAAGAGAATTATCAGGACTTGGGTTGTTACAACACACTGACCTTTTAGAAATGATGCTTAGTTGCAGAAAATAACTGAGCAGTTTGGGAGTTTCTAAAATTTTGTTCCTTAAAAATAATTTAGCTGATTAAACACACATCATGCTGGAATGTCCCTCTGCCAGCCAGGCCAGCCCTGCCTGGTGTCTGGACTTGGGGCGCTCTGCCTCCAGATGTTGGGCCCAGAGCAATCTGTCCTATCCCAGCGAAAGGGGAAAACAGGCCCTCTTTCCTCCTTGGTCATGGGTATACATAACTGGAACTTTGGGACTTTTTTGTTGAAACAAAAATGAATAGCCCCTGTAGAACAAGCTGAGTTTGATGAATTGTGCTATTGATCCTGACAGCAAACAGGTCTAGCAAGCAGGCTTCCGCCGCCGCTGCCTGTCTTGCTGGAACCTCGCCTGGGGACCCCCCCCAGAGCTGACTTCTTTCACTGTGGCCCTGTCCTCTGCTACCTCACACCTCACTAGCCCTGGGAGAGAGTAGTCTGGGGCCGAGATCCTGGTGGGATCTTTGTCTGCCTCGATGTACCCTCTCCAGCAGGACAGTCCCACAGAAGGGACAGTGGAAATGAACGCCAGGAGGGCTTTTGCACCCAGGAGGCCACCCTCTGGACAGGGGCCAGAGAGCAGAGCAGTCCCCGCTGGGGGCAGGACAGGATCCCCCAGAGGGAATGAATGGAAAGCTTGCTTGGCTAGAGCCTGCATACTATCCAAAATGCTGTATCATTACTCGTATGCTGTGTTCTCCTATTTTACTAAGCCATGCCCTTGAATCTTAATATAATATAGCAGCTGGAGAAAGAAAGCAGGCCTATAATTTACACTGCTGGTTTTCTCTCCTTTTTAGGTGATAAGGTTAGAGAGCCAAGTGTCGCGTTATAAATCAGCTGCCGAAAATGCAGAAAAAATAGAAGATGAACTTAAGGCAGAAAAACGGAAACTCCAAAGAGAAGTAAGTCTCCGAGGCTGTTTCTAGGAAAGGAATGGGTAGTGACTGTCCCTCTGGCAGGGGCATTACAGGAAGATTTTCTTAGTTAAATCTGTACCGAGGCTGTGCATGACCCGCGGCGCCTTTGCATCTCGAGTCCAGCTGACAATTTGAGCATTCGCTAAGGACTCATCCTCAAATGGGAAGTTAGTCAGTGAGATAAAGGGACAGGCACAGGCCTCTCCACCTGTGTACTTCATGTCACGCTAAGCTTTCCCAGGCCACCTGCCATGCTTTTGCCCTTTCTTTTAAAACTGCACACATCTTACCTTCCTGAAGACGTTAGGCAAAGCTGTTCATCCCACAAATATTCACACCGTGTGCTGGGCACATGTGTGCATGAGGGTAGGGGGTTCAGCCATGTTTAATTGAATCCTTGGGTCTTTAAACATTCCCAACACGGCTTTCTGTGTTCTGCTCCTGGCAGCTGATGCATCCAGTCTTTGGGTGTCTGGTTCTGTTGGGTTTTGCTCTGCTTCTCCCTCGTATGTGTGGTGTTTTGTGAGATTGTGCTTGACTGCAACTTCGGGAGAACTCCAGCCCCCACTAGGAGAAATGTCCTGTCCAGAGGGCTTGCTCTGCCCCTGCTGAGATAGGAGGAGGAGTCTTCCTCCCCTGGACCTTTATTACCCTCTTTGGGGGTGTTGCTGGGGAAGCAGAGCTGTGGACTAATGCCTTGTGTCTCCATGTCCACATGGCTGCAAGGCCCCTCCCTCGGGCACCTGTCCCCTGCCCTGCTGGTCTAGAAACACAGTTCGTGTGGCTTCTGCCCAGGCCCAGCTTTGTGGCCTTGGCTCCCAGCTGTGACCAGCATGGCTCCAGAATTCCTGCTTTATGCTCAGCTCTTATATGTTGTATTTGTTTGCCTCACCTTGTGTGGGACCTGCAGGGTCCCAAGAGTGTGCCACCTCTGGGCTCTAGTTGTTTCCAAAGAGGAAGTTTCTCTGCATCCTCATGATGCCAGAATCACAGGCCTGTAGTGCTTTTTAAATTAAGAAATAATGCACACACATGCATAGCTTTAGGGTCCCAGTGGACCTGAGCTGTGATCGCAGCTGTAGGTGGGATGGGAATCTTGGCAGCACAGACCCCACAAAGTTTTGGGGGGAAACCGTTTCTCTCCTCTCACAGCCTTTCCTCCTCATTTCCAGCTTCGCTCGGCACTGGATAAAACAGAAGAGCTCGAGGTGAGCAACGGCCACTTGGTGAAGCGACTGGAAAAGATGAAGGCCAACCGGAGTGCGTTCTTGTCCCAGCAGTAGGCAGCCGGCGGGCGACTCTGGAGTGTGGCCTCTTGGGCTTTGCTCTGCAGGGTCCAGGAGCACCGCCTCTTCCCCGGGCAGAGCAACACCAGAGTAACGTGGCTCTCAGAGCTCCCAGCGCTCGCCCGAGGGAGCCCAGTAGCCACTGGATGCCTCTGTCGGCAGCCCTGCCCAAGCTGGGCGCCACGCACAACCCGCAGGTTTCTTCATAAGCACATGGGGACTCCTGACTGACGCACAGCAGCCTCTCAGCGCCACCGACGTGATCAAAGTCAGGATTATGGGGGACTTGAGTTTTTTTTTCCTGTGTCTTGCTGAAGGTCAAGGGGAAGCGTCACAGCGTTGGGACCTCCTTCCGTGGCGACTTCAGTAGTATCTCTTAGTCTGCGCTTTTCATACACAAAACACTGTGGAACCACAAGCCATTACCAAGCAGAACTCTCACTGGAAATAAGGGGCAGTATAGACGACAAAGTGACCTTAAGAAGACTCTTAACAGGCAACAAATGAAGCTTTTCTAAGTGGTTTTTGCATCCATTCAGTCACAAGAACACTTTTTTTTTGAGAGTAATTAGGCAATAGCTTCACTGAAAAATGATAGCTTTTCATTTGCATTATTTAATCCTTATATTTGGAATTGAAGTTGTTAACTTCTTTTAAAGAATGTACTATTAGGAAAATAAAAATGAAATGGTGAACAACTTGAACAGTGCGGTTTTCATTTTTTTCTCATGAGAAGGATCTTTAACTGATTTCATATTTGTTGTTTCTGTACATTTAAGGTCTTTTTTTTTTTTTAACATATCAGATCAACTTATTTTTCTTCCCCTGTTCAGAAAAAAGGTACATTCACAGAATCAGTGCTTGGGATAACAATAACTGAAGGGGTAGGAGACCAGAGAAAAGGCAGCTACACTGCACAGAAGTGGAGAAAGTAGGAGTAGAGAAGTAGAGAAAGCTTTGCTGCTTGTTGATCTTTAGTTACTCTTTGTATATGTTGTGTTTCTAAGACAGACGGTTGAGCAAGTGTAAATCAAGATGGAATCATCCCAAACCACACCTACTATTAACCCTGGAAAGTGCTGGTGTGCAGGCTGTGAGTGTGGGGTAGAGGCAGGAAAACTTCCCAAGGTAGGGCTGGAGGTCACGGGGGTCCATCCCCAGTGCTGTGGATCCAGGGTGTACAAGGCTGCATTTCGCTGGGGACCAGGTGTGTGCCTCCCAGCACAGAAGATACAAGCCGATGCCCACCAGGGACAGATGCTGGCAGGGAGGAACCCATGGAGCAGAGTGGGTAAGCAAAGTTTCCCAGAGTATAGATACACTGAGCACCCTGCATTGCACACCCAACAGGAAGGAGGCACAGCTGTATCTGAATACAAACATATTTTTGTTTCGCTGTGTTTTCTTGAGACAGGGTCTCACTATGTAGTTCTGGCTGGCCTTGAACTCGTTATGTAGCCCCTGCTAGTCTTGAACCTGTGACAATCCTCCTGCCTCAGTTTCCCAAGTGCTGGGATTACAGGCACATGCCACCAGACCCAGCTAGAATACAAACATACATAAACAGTAAAATTTCTTTATTGTTTACAAACAGTGCTAATAATAGTAAGTGCTTTATATGGCACTTAGTCATGTATTCTAACACTTTTACATATCTTCATTCATCTAATAATCATGAAAACCATATGAGGTCAATGGTATTATTAAATCCAAATTAGAGAACTCCAGGCCCAGGAGGTAAACTGGCCTGAAATCTCATAGCTGGTAAAAAGAGGCTGCAAAGTAATGATTTACAGTTGTTTCATCTACTCTGGGGAGATGGCATTTTCCAAATCAGTGACACCACGGAAGTCAAGCCCTTATCCAGGGATGGTGAACCTTTTAGAGCTTTCAGTGATAACAAAGAGCCGGCTGCGGCATGTGTGCCATCGTTTCGTCACCACTGCCTTATACCAATCCTTACAGAAACTCACAATCAATGTTACCTTCACTTCCTGATCCAGAGCAAGCTAGAATGTAATTTTTCAAATGGATCTCACAGAGTAAAACTTCCTGCAGATGCACCAACTAGGGATTTGTTGCTGGCTCTTTTCATCCCCGTGACCCCAGTTTCTCGACCTCAGCACCAGGACTGTCTTGAGCTGGGCCATCCTTGATGCCTGGCTAGTGTCCTGAGCACCATAAGATGGGCGGCATCCCAGGACTGTGCCCCTGGATGCCAGCAGACCTCACCCCTAGCTGCAATGAGACAAAATACCACCCCACACCTGCAAGAATCTCTGCTCCAAACTGAACAGCAAGACAGGGAGAAGAAAAGAGAAGGCTGGAAACCCAGACCAGGAACACTCTCTTGTGTCTGCTACAGGTTGTTTTCACTTTCAGAAATGAAATGGCATCGAGGACACAGCGACCCACTCCAGAGACATCATAGATGGCTGACATAATTCAAATGCACTTTGGAACTATAACAAGATGGCTACTTCCCGTTGCATTTAATACTTAAAATGCTGATGAAAGAACCAAAAGTTACTGTTGATATTTTTTTAATTGCGTTATTTCTCAGATGGGGATTTCTGGTTTGTACAGTGCTGAGGCTTAGGGGACACAAGATGAACACTGGCCTTCAGGAGGCTGACCCTCCAGGGACAGAAGGGCCACAGCAGAAGGCCATGGGGTGGGGGAGCTGGGTAGAACCAGCCAGTTTCGTTTTTAAACTGGGCACAAGCATCTGTTATGGGTCACTAAATGGCCCCAGCCAGATGTGGCCACGTACATGTTCACCTATGGGGTGGCAACTGGCAGGCAATGGGGCTGCTGCCACTGGCCTGGCTGGCTCCCTGCATCTGATCCCTGTGTTGAGGCTGCTTGGGGACTCAGGATCCCAGCACAGGGTCAGCGGCTCTGCTCAACAGTCTGCAGTCCCTCGAGGGCTGGACAATTGCCCCAGCCCTGTGCTTGCTGCCCTGCTCCGTGACGCCACTGCCTGTCCCCTCGCTATATATACCGGAGCGTGGCCTCAGGCCTGCTTCCCGGAGCGGCCTTATCTCCCTTCTGGATGCCCTCTACCTGGTCCCCAGGGACACTGCATGCTCGGCAGGTGCCTTGGGTCCTGAGCAAGGTCACGCTGACTGTGGCCGGGTCTGGCTACCGATTGCCTTCCACAATGCCATGGTTGCGGAACAGCAGCAACCCAGACCCGGGGAGAGCACTGTTAGTGCTTCCACCAGTGCTTCCTGCCTCCCCGCGGTCCCTGTGCCGCGTCAGAGCAGGAGACAGCGGGAATGAAGGGAGGCCGGCACCCCACCCTTGGAGGACAGCAGCGCCTAACTCTGGCTTTGAACAGGCTGTGTCCTGAGGGTCAGATGTGCTGAGGTTTCCCGGCCGGAGCTTCTCTCCTGTCCCAGTTGTCCGGTACGGGTGGGGCAAGGGGGCTGGGAATTTGTGGCTATTAAGAGCAGCAGTCTCTCAGCCCCACAGTTTTGCCCAATGTTGTGGGGTGGGGGGGTTGTTTGGTCTTTGATGGGTTTTGTACTGAGCATTGAACCCAGAGCCTTCCCACTGAGCTCCATCCCTGCGCCGCCCTGAGACGCAAACTCACAAAGTTGCCCAGGCCAAGCTCAAACTTGTGATCTTCCTGCCTCAGCCTCCCAGAGTGCTGGAATTACAGGTGTGCACCATCACGCTCAGCTGCCAAACTTAGTTTTAAGAGAGTGTGACTTCTTATTTCCATGTTAAGAATTTCAAATCTATTATCTTTGTAAAAATGTGGGTGTAATTTGTTCCAGATGTCATTCAGAACAAAGCAATTACTGCTCCCTCCTCTCATGGACATCTAGGCCGTCTGGGGTGATGGGAAAAGAGAAGCCATCTGGTGTCTGTTACACCATGCATTAAAAAAAAGAAGGTCAGAGCCAGAAAAATGAGCCGAGTGCCAAGACTGAGATTCAGCAAAGTAAACCATAAGACCGTGCATGTGTGGATACAGCCACATCACAACAGGAAGGCAAGCATGCAACCAGATAGGCGGGGAAGTCTGGCTTATTTCTGCCCAACATGCTCTCCTCCAGAAAGGGGGCCCCTCCACAGGAGCAGTGAGACGGAATGACCAGAATAGGTTCTTAGTGTCCAGCCTCAACTGTTGATTATAATTGAAATCCTGCACATACTGACAGCTATGTTTAAATCATCATTGTTATTTGTAATTTGGCAAGTTCCCTGTCCACATCAGTCCTCAACCTATGTAGACTGATCACCTACAAGTATCTTCTTGAATCCTCAAACTTAGCTCATTTGGATATAAGTGCACAAGAAAACATAAATCGCACAGCCAGCATTTCACTTAAATTACTGAGCATTCAGCAAGCACTCTTGTTTCAAGAAGATCTTGAAGCTAACAGAATTGAAATCTTTGTAAAGCTCTTTTGTGACTCAGTGGATGAGCACTGGCAAAGAACACAAGATTGTAACATTCATTTTATGCTTCACAGCTTCGTAAACTGGAGCTTCAGAGCATTCACATGTGTGTCCCAAGTGATGTTGCCAGCCGTATCTGTGACTCTCTTTATAGACAGCTTCAGAAAACAGCCCAGACATCTTCACACAGTAAGCTGAAGCAACACAGGCAACATCAGTCTTTCCTTTCAAAATACCAAGACGCGGCATTTGGTCCAGCACATTTGGGGCACCATCCACCCTGATAGAAACTAAGGCTTTCCTGTCTAAGTCGGCAGATTTGTTTTTTCTCAGTACTGGGGATAAAAAAACCAGGCCTTCCCACCGGGCTATATGGCCAGCTCTTTTTTGTATTTTTTTAAATTTTGAGACAAGATCCCGCTAAGGTGCCCAGGCTGGGCTCAAACTTGAGATCCTCCTGCCTCAGTTTCCCAGAGTGCTAGAATTGTAAGTGTGCACCACCAGGCCCAGCTGGAAGCCACAGTCTTTTAATACTTCATCTTGGAAGTGATATCACTTCCGATGTTCAAGGGCTCTGTGCTGGTGGGGATTAGCTCCATTCCTTTTTTTTTTTTAATTTTTCTTTTTAGAGACAGGGTTTCTACATAGGCGAGCCCAGCCTCAAGTTATCAATCCTCCTGCCTCAGCCTCCTGAGTGCTGGGATTGCACATGTGCACCACCACACCTGGCTTTAACCATTTTAAACCAACTCCAGTTGCCCCTGCTCTTCCCATACCCCTGCAGCTGCTCTTCCCCCGAGGCTGCCACATCCTTCCCCACTGCCCCTTTTCTCCTCAGCCCATCTTGGCCTTGGCCTCTGTGTCTCCTCGTGGTTCTGCCTCAGCTGCCTGTCTCTCTTTAAATCTAAAACTTCACTCATACTTATTTTGCAACTAGAAAAATCACTTAATGACTATTAAGATGAACCAAAGCATTTCATTGTCATCCCTGAAGACCACTGAACAGGCATCACTGTCACTTTGTGGCCCACAGGAAACATTCAGATGAACACATCGTGACATCATAACGGCACAAAGGAAAGTCACCCTTGCTGAGTCCACCTGCTGACATGGCCAAGGGTCCCCTGCAAGGGCAGCCTCTGGAGAGGTGAGCTGGCCCACATCCCAGTCACCTCCCTAGGCCCTGCTGCAAAACACTGCTGCCTTGAGGACCTGGGGTTCCACGAGCCAGTGTGATCTGGGCAGGGGCTGGGCGCCTGTCTTGTGGAGCCAATTCATTCACCGAGACATCACCTGCAGCCCCAAATGCTCGGTGAGGCTCAAAACCCCAGGAAGCAGGCCCAGGCGCCTTACAAACCCCACCAGCGAAGAGCCCTCCAGCACAACAACTTCCCAGCCATCACAAGCTGTGTCCTCTGATCGGCCAGCACTGGGGAGGTGGAGCCTTAGACAGGCAAAGGCTGATGGGCCTAGGCAACGAACCGGGTTTTCCAGTGAAAGGGACAGAGGGCTCCCCAGGACCCCTGCCTCTCACTCTCATCAAAGCTGAGTTGAGAGAAGCCTGGGCAAGCAGCCCTGCAGACTGAGATGAGGGGAGCACACCCAGCACTTTCTTCATCAATCGTCCTTTGACAGAGGACTGCTGGGCAGTGACCACGCCTTCACCCAAACCACAGAGGTCAAACCCTCACACTTCCCCCACGGAGCAGATTCCAGGTGTCAAAATACAGTACTTGAAATAAAAACTACCTGAGTATTTCAGGAAGAGAGAATCATTTCTAGGGTGACAAAATATTTCCAAAGAATATGCACAATAAGGGTTTGGGGTGCTTCCTACCGAGTACAAAGCATTTAAGAATATATATAGATCAATAAACAGCGTAGAACTACCAAGCTATGCTAAATCCTCTCCAGATCTGTACTTGTTCTGATTTCGAGCAGTTTTTTTAAAATCAAAATTAGCACAAAAAAGAATCCATGATGAAGAAAAACCTCAATTTAAATACAGAAATGGTCAGTAACAGTGTACTCTATGGAACTGTATTAAAGCCAAAAGAAAAAGAAAAGAAAAAAATAGTGTTAATTTGGATTCTTCGCCCGTCTTGGGTCCTTTTCATGACTTCTGACTTTTTCTAACGATTGCACTACCGATTGCCTCTTGTGAGTGCTGGGTTCCTGGGTGGCCCCGTTTGCGCCTCTGCCTCCCCCCCCCCGTCACCCCGGTGCTACGAACCGTATGTCCAGAGGCCAGAGTTCGGCCCGCAGAGAGGCAGCACAGCTTCTGCCTCTTTCCTTTTTCTTTCTTCTACTTCTTTGCAGTACTGGGGCTGGACCACAGGGCCTTCGTGATGACTTACGTCCCAGGCCCAAAATAGAAAATATTTTCTATTTTGAGAAACGGTCTCGCTAAGTCGGGAAGTCTCCCAGGCGGGGCTTGAACTTGCGAGTCTCCCGCCTCGGCCTCCTGAGTGCTGGGACGGCGTGTGCTCACCGCGCCCCGCAATGCAGCGTCCTTCCACTGGCTTCGCCGAGCTGCGAGGCGCGCCCGGCTCCCGTCGCGCTTCCTCCGCCGCGAGCGTCCAATCCGAACCGCGGCCTCCTTCCCGCGCTTTCCCGCAAACACTAGGCCAATCACGGTGCCGCCCCGTCCGCGCCGACCAATAGGAGTGCGCCTCCGCCAGCGGCGGGCGAGTTGCCGGCGGCCGTTGCGGACGGGAACCGCAGCTGCTCTGGGGCGGCGCTGGCCCGGAGGCCGAGGCGGCGAGCGGGCGCCCGGCTCCTGGCGGCGGAGACGTCGGGCGGGCCGCGAGGTGCGACGGCGAGGACGCGGGCGGGGAGGCCGGCGGGGTCGCGGCGGGCCGAGTCCCTCCGTGGGGCTCCGCACCGCGCTTCCGGGACTCGCGCCGAGACCCGCGGAGCCGCGGGGGGACCTGTGGGGGGACTAGTCGCTGCACCGCGGGGTCTGCCGTGCGCCGGGCCTCGCGCGGGTCCAATCCTGGCCGGGCCGGGCCGAGGGAGCGGGCACCGCTGACTCGCACGCGCCCGCGCAGTGTGCCGGCGTCCGTCCTGAAACCGTCTAGCATCCTGGTGCGGTGGGAGGAGGCAGGAGAGCCTCCCGGGAGGTGAGCCACAGCCACGATCTGCTGTTCCGGCGCGAGTGGCCCGGGTGGTTAAAGACGGGAACTTCGAGACTGGGGCTCAAAATGAAACTTTAAAACTCTGAAAACGAGTAGGGATGCAGGTCTGTGCGAAGCGCTGGGTTCGGTCCCCGGCACCACAGACACGCGCGCACACGGGAAAGCCACGGGCCGATGCGACTGGAACACACAGAGTGCACAACATTGCGTTGCTGAATTTTAAGTAGTAGGGTGGAGAGATGAGGCTTGAATTTTGGGAAGAGCATTCTGGCCAGGTTGGGGGAGACGTTATTGCTGGATACTGGGGAGAGGCAGGTTGAAATTGACTAGATGCGGGGGGGGGGGTGAAGTGTGTCAGGGGAGACTCCTGGGTTTTGTGGCTGAGTTCTGGTGGAGCATTCACGGGAATTGAAAACCCTGGAGGCAAATAATTTGGTAAATGAAAACTCGAAGAACAGAGTTTAAAAAAAAAGAATATATACCCGGGAGCGGAATTGCTGAGTTGTATGGCCATTCTGTGTTTAATGTGAGGAATTGCAGACTGTTTTCCAAAGCGTTGGCCCCTTTTACATTCCCACCTGCAATGCACCAGGGTTCCAGTGTCTCCATATCACTGCCAACGCTTATTTTTCTATATTGTGGCCATCCTACTGGACGTGAAGTAGTATTTCATTGTGATTTTGATTTGCATTTCTCTAATGCATAATGATTTTGAGCATCTTTGCATGCATTTGTTGGCCATTTGTGTATTCTTTGGAGAAATGTTTACTCAGATCTTTTGCTCACTTTTACAATTAAGGGTTTTAGTTGTAGTTGAGTAATAAGAATTTTTCTATATTCTGGATAATAGACCTTTATCCAGGTAAATTATTTGCAAATGTATTTGTTGTATTAAGATTTTGAAAGCAGATTTGAGTGCAGAATCATGAATGAGAATGGCGTTAGACAGATAGTAAATTTGCAGAATGTGAAATAGTGCAATTTTTTAAAAGTATGTTTTTAATTTAAAGTGTTACTTACGTTAAGTAATGATTTACTGTTTATGAATAAATATGTTAATTTTGTTTTATTTTAATATGGCGAGTATTAATAAATCTTCACATAAACACACTGTACCCTTTTGGGTTCTCAATACTTTTCATGAATGTGATGAGTTCTTGAGTCTAAAAAATAAGAACCGGTGTTGTTGCACACACATGTAATCCCAGCACTCAGAAGACTGAGACAGGAGGATCTCTATGAGCTAAAGCCCAGCCTGAACTGTACAGCAAGACCTTGTCTAAAAAAAAAAAAAAAAGAAGAAGAAAAAGAAGCCTACTGATCTAATCTGAGTTATTTTAAGAGTCTCATGCTCTACCGACTGAGCTAGCCGGGCGCCTCTGAGTTATTTTAATAAACTAGCATTCTTTTAATCATGGTCTCTATTTAAAATATTGATCTGGAATTCATAGAGTAGGATTTTTATTGGCCTAAATGAAATCCCTTAGACCAGAAATTACTTAAGTCTTTATATCTAGTTTAGTAGTCCATGAAATTTTGAAATATGTGTCTGTTCATTTTCTTGAGGAAGTGAGTCTGTGACTTTTTTTAAAATCTTCAGAGTACAAAACTGCAAGGGTTAAGACCCACTGTTCAGGTTTATGATATTAACATTTTTAAAAGGCTATTAACTTTTTATATTAAGCCAAATTTTTTTCAGCTACAATCTAAAACAACTTCTGAAATATTAAATTGGGAAAAATGAATACTTTCTAGGTCAGCTAATTCCCAAAGTTCACATCTATGTTCTTGCCATTTATGTATCTTACAGGTTCCTTGAAGCTATGTGTAAATATGTACTTATCTCATCCCTGTCTACCCCAAAGTAAAACAACATAAAAACTATTCCTCCTCCTAGGTTCTCAGTTAAGTGAGTGTACCACCAAAGGTAATGATTGCATTTACACATAACACATCTAGTTGTCCTTTATCCTTACTCTGCTTGTCCCTATTTTGCTTTTGAGTGATGCTTCCTCGGTATTTACAGCCACTCCCTGCTGCTGCCTATGTTACTGCCTGAGTTCCATCTCCTATCAGATCAGCAGTGGCATTAGATTCTTCAGTATTGGAGTACAAAGCCTATCGTGACTTGTGCATGTGAGGGATCTAGGTCCTGTGTTCCTTTGAATCATCCTGGACACCCCACCCCAGAGCCCCTCACTTTCCATTCATGGAAGAATTATCTTCCATGAAACCAGCTCTTGATACCAAAAAGATTGGGGACCACTGTTGTATTGTACTGGCTCAGACCTGTAGTACAATGTCAGGTATAAATAGAAGAAATGTCTAGTTTTGGACAAAAAAAAAAACCCTCAGTGCTTCACCATCGAGTATTATGTTATCTATAGGGCTTGTTATGGCTTTTGCCTGAATGTCCCCCAAAACCTTGTGTGGTTGTAGATAAGGCTTTTTCAGAGGTGGCTAGATCTAGAGTATGTGACACTAGGATTGATTCATGGCGTGACACTAGGATTAAGGGCATTAGGATTAAGGGTGCCTGGGTAAGATATAAGGGACAGAAAAAGGCTTGTTGCGGTTGCATGCTTGCTTTTGTTGTCTTCTGCCTGCCAGAACTATTTCTTATCTGCGATGCCCCTCGCCAGGCCACCCTGCCTTGGAGCCAGCCAACTATGAACTGAAACCACTACAAACTGAGCTAAATAAACCTTTGCTCATTTAACTTTGAGTGTCAGGTATTTTGTCTTGGCAACAAGAAAAATAACTAAGATAGGGCTGTTCATTCTTTTTTGTTGTAAATGGCCATCATTAAATTGAGGAAGTTCCCTACTGTTTTCTAGTTTGCCAGAAAATTTTGTCATGAATAGATTTTGTGTTTTTTACAAATATCGTATTTTCCTGCATCTGAGATGATCGTGTAATTTTTTTTCTCCTTTATTCGCTTACTGTGGTGAATAGCATTGATTGATTTACAAAAGTTCAATCATCCTTGCATTCCTGGGATAAGCTACACTTGATTAGAATGTATTAACTTAATACATGTATTAATAGCACTAAATACCTCTGTATGACTGTACAAGAAGTATTGGGTTTTTTTTTCTACTCCCTTAGAATGTCCTTCTCAGGTTCATGTCAAAATTATGATGATTTTGTAAAACATGTTGGGAAGTTTTCTCTTCGAATTCTGGCTTTATTTCTACTTTGGTAAAATTCATCAGTGAAACTGTCAGTGTCTGGCAGGTTTTTTTTGAAGGGAAGTTTTTAATTATTTCCTTAAGAGATATAGCAGTATCAGATTGTTTATTTCTTGTATTTTAGGAGGTGGTGGTTTTTCAAGTATGCCCTTCTGAATCGTAAAATTTATCAGATAAAATTGCTTATTATAGCCCTATTACCTTTTTAATGTCTGTTCTATAGTAATACTCCCTTTATTATTTAGGATGTTGATAATATGTATTTTCTCTTAGATAAGTCTTGAGAAGTGTTTATAAATTTGTATTTTGTTTTATGACTTTTTTGTTGTTTTGGGGGGTTTTTTTGTTTTGTTTTGTTTTGTTTTTTGAGATGGAGGCTCCCTACTTTGCCCAGGCTGGGCTCAAACTCTTAATTCTCTAGTTTAGCCTCTGGGGTAACTGGGATTACAGATATGCACCAGTATGCCTGGCTTATAAATTGTATATATATTTTCAGTAAGCAATTTTGGTTCTTATTTTTAACTATTCAACTATTTTTATCTCGTTTACTTCTCTTTATTATTTCTAGCCTACTTTCTTCAGGTTTAATTTATTCTACTTTTTATAGTTTTTAAAGCTAGAACCTTTAATCATTGATTTTAAACCTTTCTTTATAATATAAGCATGTAAAGCTATATATTTCTCTCATAGCTGCATACCACAAATTTTGATACGTGCTTTATTCTTTTTTCTTTTTGAGGGAGGGTGATCGGTACTGGGAATTGAACCCAGGGCCTTCATACTGAACTACATCCCAGTCTTTATCATCTTGACATAGAATCTTACAGAGTTGCCCAGGTTGGGCTCAAACTTGCTATCCTCCTGCCTCAGTTTCCTAGAGAACTCAGATTACAAGTGTACATTACCATGCCCAGCAGTATATGGTATTTTCATAACCATTGAGTTCAGATTTTTTCTTAATTTCCATTGTAATATATTTTCACCCATGGATTATTTACAAATATGTTATTTAATTTCCAAATATTAAGAGAGTTATTTTTCCATAAATTATTTTTAATTCTATGGTAGTCCTAGAACATACCCTCAGGATATTTAGGCTTCTGACCATGATGGAATAACATGACACTGGATTTACCACAGTACCATTAAACAACTTATAAACTAGGTCCTGTATATGAAATAACTGTTTTACAACACTGGACAATGGGCAGTATAGAACTGCAATTTCTGAGAAAAAGGAAACCTCCAGCATGAGCACTGTGATAGCCAAGCTTCCTCCTTGGAAGCACATTGCAGACCATGGAGTAAGGATGCCAAGCAAAGGAGAGATCTGTTTGATTTGAGATGGAAATTAAAGTTCGAAAGACTGCAGCAGTTATGCAGAAAGAGAGGTCCAGAAATCCATCTGGGATTCCCTTGAGATTTGTCAAATAGTAATGTGCATATTGTAATTAAAGCTCGTGAGGCTAGTCCATACTTTAACTTTCAAATAATGCACACTTCCTCTGCTCAGAGTGCTCTGCTCAGAAAGAGTCAGCTGGAAAGGACTGTTTCTCAGTGTTGTAAAACTGTTGAAATACCTTTTCTTAATTTCCCTAAAGCTGCCTATTTTCATTTACAAGTGATAAACTTATAAACTCTATAACATTTTAATAGCTTGTCTTTAAATTAATTTCACTTATGTCACATAATAACTACATTTAAATTTTAAAATTAAGGATAATGCTAGAGTAAGTAATTTAGGTCTCCTGTCCATTGAAGACAATTTAACCAGGTAGATAAATATTTTTAAACCTCCTTAAAAGTGTGTAAAAACTAATGAGACAAGGAAGAATTACCAGGCCACAGTTTGGGAAAGGATGGAAACCCCAAGATGTAAGCCTAGCACTAGGAACAACTTTTACCCCGAAAAGATCTTCTAATTTAGAAAAAATAGCAGAGGGTAGACTGTGCTTTGGAAAGCCTAATGACAGTAAAAGGACAAAAGTCCTTTGTCCACCAAAGGTGAGAGCCAGGTAAACTATCTCTTTCGATATGCTTAGGATCCCAAAGGCTGTGCCCTAGAGTTTAAGTAAACCAAGCCTTTCACAGACTATAGTTATCTAAGCAGCCTAGAAAAAATCTCAAATTCTAGTTGGAATAAAGAGATTCCAGATTACTAGTTCCGTATGACACCTAATAGTAGCAGAAATTTTCCTTGAGGGATAATAATGTCATCCTTGAGTTCAAGTTATTTATGTATACAATTTATCAAATACAATACATAGCATATAATCAAAGAAAAACCAGGAGTTTAAAATAACATCACGAGCGAGAAAACAATAGATAGTACAAACAGCATCCCAAATCCAAGTCTGAAATGCTCAAAAATTTGAAACTTTTTGAAAGGATGTCACTGCTCATAAACTTTTAGACTTAATACATTGTGAAAATTTGGATTAGGGATGCTCAACTGATGAATGCTCAACTGAAAATGTTCCAAAATTTGAAAACCTCTAAAGTAACATGTATTGGTAGTTTGTTCCTTTTATTACTACAAGATACTGTATTGTATGCATACACCATATCTTTGGTTTTTAATAAGTATACAAGTTATTTTGGAAATATGGGGGTCACATTATTGTCTTTAAGACTATTTCTTTACTGACCTTTTTTATGACCTAAATTGTTTTTTTATTTTTTGGAAGTCTTGAAAGACTCTGTCTTTCTTGTTTTTATGTAGCTATCAATTCATGATTTTAAAAGTTCTGGCTTTATCATTAAACCTCTGATATTAGAATTCTTGACTATAATTGCTACTATGTTAAATTATTCTCCAATTTCTAATAGTTTTTTTAAATACATTGTCCAGTATAATAATAGTTCAATATTTATACCTTTCTAGACTATTCGTCTTTGAATGATGCAGGCCACTGCCCTGGAGGAGACAGCTTTTGGCAAAGACTACCACACTAATGGAGGAAACCTCCAAAGAGGTAAGAGTCCAGTCCAGTTGTCTTTTTGGGTGGGGAGGGATGCCAGATGCTAAATGTAATTGCACTAGACAGTTCAAGGTATTCTGCAAAAATATGAACTTAAAACATTTTTAATCTAGAGGGGAGAATGTAAAAGAAATATTGAAAGTAAAGTAAGAAAACCTACCAGATATAAAAATATTTTATGATGCTATAATAATTAAAACAATATAATATTGTTGTACAAAAAGATAATAGGTTAATAAAACAATAAATAGGTCCTTAGAAAATTAAAAAAATCAGAAACAGTAGAATTTCACAATACAATAAAGATGATATTTAAATCTGTGTTAGCTTTCCATCACTTTGACAAAATCCCTAAAATAAACAACTTCAAAGGAGGAAAGATTTATTTTTGCTCATGGTTTTAGAGGTTCAGTCCATACTGATTGGCCTCATCATTCTGGGCCTGTGGTAAGGCAAAGCATCATGGAAAGGCATAGTGGAGCAAAGATGCTCACCTCATGGCAGCTAGGAAACAGAAGAAAGAGAGCAAGGGACCAGAGATGAAGTATGCCCTTCAAAGGGACATCCCCTGCAACCCACTTACTCCAACTTGGCCCAGCTCCTAAGTTTTAGCCACTTCCCAATAGTCCCACCAGCTGGAGACCACGCCCTCAGCACATGAGCCTTGAAGGCTGTTCCAGATCCAAACTATGGTATAACAAACTCAAAAGAAGACAATGGGCAATTCAGCAAATGGCGTTAGGACACTTGACCGTGTATTTGGGAACAAAAGAAGTTAGATACCTACCTTATGCTAGAGGGAAAACTTAATTCTATACAGTGTAAAAAGGCTAAGTGTTAGACACACACAGAGTTAGAATAAATTATAGATGAATTTTTTTTATAATTATGTAACAGGGAAGGCCAAAGACACAAAATCCAAAAGTTGTAGGAGACTGATATGTTTAACTAAATAAACTTCAAAACTTTGGTATAACAACGTACTAAAAAAGGTAAGAGAACTAGATGCATGCCTGTAATTCCAGCTACTAGGGAGACCAAGTTAGGAAGACTACAAGTTTCAGGCCAGCCTGGGCAACTTAAGCAGCTGTCTCAAAATAAAAAAATAAATAAAAGGGCTGGGAATATAGTTGAGGGGTAGAATGCTTTTATGAGACATGGAAGCCCCAAGATTTGATCCTCAGTAATGTAGAAAAAGTTTAAAAATAAGCAATAAACTAATTCACATATATTATAAATATAAAGCCCAGAGAATCAGTGTTCAGAATATGTAAAGAACTCCTGTACAAATCTCTTATCTTCAGCCCTGTATTTATAGCATCTTACTAAACTTTGGCATCTGGGTCTTTTATCACTAACTTCAAACTCCCCTTTCCCAAACTGAACTGTATCTGACTCCTCCTCCATCTTGCATTTTATCTTCATCTTCTAAACCTGCTTTTCATGAAGTCCCTAACTATTTAGCTTTGAATATTCAACTATAGTCAGTCCCAAGTTATAAATCTTAGCCTTGTCTTAGAGTGGTATTTAAGCATGTAGTGGCCAGTTGATAAGTCATGAAATCTGTTTAGCTGATCATATGAGCTTTTTTAAATGAACTAGCGTAATTCAACATTGCACATAGCGTAATTACTGTTTTATAAAATTTTTGTTTCACTTGTGTGTGTATGTGTATGTCTGCTGAATCATGATAGTGTATATCTAATTGTGGTCTTAGTTTTAAAATGAAAACTTCTTCTCTTTCTCTGCCCCTTGCTGCCAATTCTAATCACCTGCCGAGACTTGTCACATATGGAACTTTTACACCAGCCTCTGCTCCAACTCCACATGCTAGGCTTTGCTTTCCTCCTTCAAGCTTCACTCTTCCTGTTGCCTGAGCTGTCTGCGACTCAATTCCATTCACATGGTTACCCTTTTAAAAGGTTTGCCTTAAAGTAAGAGTCAGATTCCTTAGCGCACCACAAAAGGCCTTTTTCAGTCAAAAATTCCTGTCGCACTTCTAGAGCTCTTTCACCCTTAGGAAGCTGGCCTACAATTTCCTAAAAGGTCCTCTTTCACACAGCTCACTGCACTTAATGTTGGATTTGCCTAAAATAATTTTCTGTATTTTGTTTCAAACACTTTTTAAATGTAAAGTTTTCTGTGCAATCTATTTCTCCTTTCTTGTCAAATTTACCTACTCTCTCTATACATCTATGTCAGTACTTTCATTTACTTGTATTATATTTTTGTGTGCTTCTCTGTGACCCCGTGAAAACCATGAGGATTTGAGGCAACACCTGTGTCTGCTTTCCCTTTGTTTATAATGCCCAAACCTGGCACTAGGATGCACTCAAAGTTTATTAGATAATTTTATTAGGAAAAGAGTTTTATTAGACCTCTCTACTAACAGTGTGGCTGCCCTAAAAATAGAAGACTTGGCCACTGAAAGAATTCAGAGAGAATGTTGGCTACTGTGTTAGCTCAGGTTGTTGTACAAAATGCCATTGACTGAGTGGCTTTACAAATGTATTTACTCATAGTTCTGGAGATCAGGGTACAAGTACAGCCAGGTTCTGCTGAGGCATCTCTTGCTGGATTATAGATGGCTGAATTCTGACTGTGTCCTTATGTGAGAGAAAGGGGAAGCAGCTCTCCGTCTTTATAAGGGCACTAATCCCATCCATTCTGCTCTCAGGATCTCACCTTAACCTAATTACCGAGTACCATCCATTGTTGGGGGACAGTCTAGTTTGTAGCAGCTACCATAAGGGGTATTTGTCATGCATAATGTAAAAAGTATTCCTGAATTGGGAAAATCTTGGACCACGTCATGTTTAGGATCTTTTCTAGTGTTCAGATTCTGAAATGTTTCTGTTGGTGTTTTATTTTTTTCTATCAGATCTATCTACCACTTCTCAGAAATCTGCCAATGGTTATGATAAAGTCAAACCAACTTTTCCTGGTGATGAATGGGATTCCTGGACACTAAAGCAAAGAGCTAATGACAATGAAATCAGTAATATGGACGAAACACATTTATTGGAGTCATCTTTTTTGGAAAATCAAGATACTAATATACAGAGTACTCATTCTCAGTCAAGTGAGTTTGAAGACAGTATTGACAAGGGTTTTTTGAATGAAACATACTGTATATATTCACAATCAAAACTAAAGAATGAAAATGTTACTAATTTAAATTCAGAATTAGATTGTGAAATAGAAAAAAGAGAGGAAGCGTTTTTTGATATTTTGGAATCTCAAGGTAATAGAACTGTTGACTTGGAAAGAATCTGTAAGGTTTCAGATGCTGACTATGAAGAAGCTGCTGAAGAAATGCAGAAGTATGATATAGATGAAGATTCACAGCAGGAATATCACAGTGCAGAAGAACAAGAATGTATAAGTAACCATTTATCTTTTGTCCAAACAAAAACGTTAAGTATGTCTAATGTGGAAGTTGTCGAATTAAGAAATTCAGGTTATGAAGTTAAGTGTGCTAGCAACCTAGAAGATAATCGCATTAAATTGGAAAGTAGTTCTGTTATCTCTACAGATTCACTTAATGTTTTTGCACAAGAATATACACCTCATGTCTCTAAGAATTGTGATCTGTTAAAAGAGTATTATGAACCAAAGTATGAAAAGTGTAAGGAACAAGAGACTAGTTTAATGTGTCCCACAGCATTTGATGATATTATACAGAGAAGTAATTCTCTTGGAAACAAAATGTCTCAGTCTAAGAATGATTTCTTGAACCCTGAAAAAGCGCTGAAAACTAAAATGTATACTGAAAAAATGAAATCTCAGATTTCTGAAAGTAAAGATTTTTGTGGAAATACAATTGTCGAGAACAGAATCTCAGAGCACCTTGAAAATCCTAGCACGTTGCCCCAGGACAAAGCTTTAGAGACACTACAGCAATCCTGTAAGGATTGCCAGACTTCTTGGTCCTCTGTTTTTGACGACTCCCTCATCTCTGCCTGTGGACATTCACGTTATAAAAGCCTACAAAGCACGCCTGACCCAGCCTCGAGTTTTTCTGCTGCACCACCAAGGATTGCCATCAGAGGTGAGCAGGCAGTGAAAGAAAACAGCACCCTAAGGGCTGTTAATGGCAACACCTTGGATAAAACATGCTCTCTGGATGGGAACAGAACGTTCCCTCGACCAGTGGCAGATGCCGCAAGCTATACAGTCACAGTTCATCAGACAGTGGATGTTAGCACAGACTTCAGGGCTTGTTTCACAACCAGCAGAGCAACAAATGCACGACCTTCTGTAATATCTACATCAAGCAACACAGAGGTAACGATGAGCAAGAAGCGGCCCAACAAATGGCAAAGTGAAAAACAAAGAAGTGTGGCTTGTAACACAGATTTGTCATATGGTCAAGATTGGGTGGATACACCGGTAGCTATAACAAAAGGATCAGGAAAATCTTTCTCAGTTGACAGTTTAAAATCCAATGGAAATTTCCAAAATAAGGTAAAATCAGCATGACCAATAATGAAATTTTATTTTACTTTATAAAATTATTTTACTTTAGGCTGGATGTGGTAGTGCACACCTGTAATCGCAGCACTTGGAAGGGGGCAGGAGGATCATTGTACATTCACTGGGTAACACCCTGGGCTATAAAGTGAGTTCAAGGCTTGTCTGGACTGTGTAGCAAGACCGTGTCTCAAAAAAACTTTTTTACTGTATAAAGTGTGTATTAATATAATTGTATTTGGTGGATTGTATTGAAGCCTTTGTGAGAAAAGGCTGGATGAGGAAAGGGAGGATAGATTGCTACCACCTATATCCTATGGTGGATGTTTTTATATTTTATATTTTTTCAGTTTTATATTTATCAGTTTTATATTTTATCTGTTTTGAAACTCCATATATACCATGTATTGTGGTCTTGGGATGTAGCTCAGTGGTAGAGTGCTTGCTTAGCATGTGTAAGACCCTGGGTTTGATCCCTAGCACTGTAAAAAAAATCATTTAATATGTACTGTTTGTCATATATTTATGAATCAATTTTAAATTATGTTTTTAGGATTCCCTGGAATTAAAAACATTTGATAACACAGACTTAAAGAAACATCCTGAGAGGTAGGTCAGCTATATAAGCTTCCAGATGTACATGCAAAAACCTCGATAGTTTTTGTTTTGTGTGTGACATACTTAACTATATAGATTATAGCTAAAAGGAACATTTAGCAATTATCTGGTGCTATTATCTGCTCCCGTGATTTTCCTTACAATGAGTATTAAAGCAATATAAAATGTTAAAGCTCTTTACTTAAGAGATTGTAGTCTCAATAATTCCTTCAGTTACTCATGACATCTTATTCAAACAAAATCCATACTGATTTAATTTTCTGTGTTCTTTTTTTGGTTCCCTTGTAGACCAAAACAAAATAGCACCTTTAGAAAATGTCATATGCTTGAAGAATAGTTACATTCACTGAAGTATTTTAACTTTAATTCAATGTATAACTTGATTTGCATTTCTTATAACTCAAAACACCATGGAGAACCAGAAAGTGGGAGAGGAGAGAAACAGGGAAGTATCTGAAGAGCTAGATGCATTACTATGCTCTGAAGTCATTTATTTTTTCCATCATTCATACTTCAAATATTTATTTATTTTGAAAAATATATATTTTTATTCTTGTTCTTTTCTTTTGCAGTGCTGGAGATCCCAGCTCAGGGCCTCCCTCATACTAGGCAAATCCTGTACCACTGAGCTACAGCCCTATCCTATCTTCTAATATTTAGTGTAGTATCCCAACTCTACAAAGTTAAAAAGAAGAGTTGGTTTCCAGAACATCTGGGAGTGACAACCAGTAACAAGGGCAAACTTGCAAAAATTGTTAGCACTCAAAAAACATAGTGCTGGGGCTGGGGATTTAGCTCAAGTGGTAGAGTGCTTGCCCAGCAAGCACAAGGCCCCGAGTTTGATTCCCCAGCACCAAAAAAAAAAACAGTCTTTGGAACTTTTTGTTGCAGTATCACCACAAATTATTTGCTTATGTTAATGACCCTAAAATACTAAGAAGTATAAATTATCTATTTTCTATTAAAGGTAACATATTTAAGAACAATTTCAATCTGGAATGTCAATAACTGTAAAAGAATCACAGTCAGACCTTGATTTAGGTTGGAAAAAAAATCTATTCATTATGCATGGATGAAGTCATTACCTTAAGTCAGAATCCTTCTTTGGCAAAAGAAAGTATGAATTCATGAATTATGTACTTCCTTGACTTGCAGAAAGACTCCATTTAGCTCTGATTCCTGATGTCCTTGTTTTCTGAAGCTGTTATATGGCCCTAGAGCCTCTCCATCTTTAGTAAGAGTTGGTTTAACCTGGACAGGGAAATGTAAGAAATTTAAAATATGTTTCTGGAACATGTCATTACAGTAGAAAAATGTTTAGTATCTTACCTATTCCTATCTATTATTTTTAAAGGGAATTTCAACTTTCTGAAGAGATGGAGAATTTGCCATCAAAGTGCTGTAAGAAAATAATGCAGAGAGCTATAGAAGCAGAGATGCACCTTTTAAATGTTCACTATCAAATGTGTCATCGCCACTGTTGTGATATTTACAAACTTGTCATGGAAAATAAAGGATTAAATAGGTGTTTATAAACTCTCAATCTGTATTTTCATAGAAATTTATTACTAGTTTTTTGTAGGAAAATTTTTTTATTTTTTTGAGACAGAGTCTTTCTTTGTAGTTCAGGCTGGCCCCAAATTCTGGCTCAGCCTTCTGAGTGCTGGGATTATAGGCACACGCCACCACACCCAGCTTTAATTTTCATTTTAAAGGGCAGAATGAGGAATAGTCCGTAATTGGGGTTTTTACCTATCTTAAGGGTAATAGACTTTATTTTTTTTTTTTTTTTTTTTTTTTTTTTTTTTT